>WEIT01036324.1:185976-245339 GCA_013389985.1 Dryoscopus gambensis | reverse complement strand
AAAGGGTGCTCAGTTGAAGGGAATCACGAGGGTCTTCTAGGGAGGTTTTGTGATGAGATGTTGATTCCACCAGCCAAGGGATCCTCACATTCCTGGACAGTAGGACAAAGTTTTGGATTGGTGTATTGAGCAGTTACAGTGGGATGTCCCTGAAAACCTTAAAAACACTTTGCTGTCTCCAAAGCCCAGCCCTGATGCCTGGAGCAGGTCTGGCTGGAGACATCCAGCACAGCTTGACTGGCACTGAGGGTTTGGGTGTGGTCTTGGTGATGACGCCAAGCTTTGAGTCCCGGGGATGCTGACGAGAGCCATGTGCGCAGTTCCTCCTGGAGAGCCTCCCCTGCTGCTCCAGCAGTGAGCCTGGAGAGTTGGGTGAGTTCTTTTGCTGCCCTGGCTTTCTCTTCACTCCTGTTCCTTAGCACTGGCCTGGTGTGGGCTGGGATCATGAAGTCCAGCGTGTGGCTATTCCACCCACTGCCAGGTGCAGAGGTGGCTGTGACATCTGACAGACATCCCCATGCACGCCGGCATTGGCCACCTGAGCTTCCCACAACGCCACCACTGCTGGACACCACTGGTGATGTGTCAGTGACAAAAACAAAGCCAGAATAAGGCCCTGAATTGTTCTGTGGAAAGTCCCTGTGAAAGAGAGTTCATAAATCTCTGCTCAAACCTCCCAGCTCACAAAGCCAACCCTTGCATGCCCTGAGGCAGGTTTGGGGCACTGGAAGTGCTGCTTGGTGTTGGTGATTTGTCCTGCAGAAACCTGGCATCATCCTTCCTTGTTTTCCATCTTCTCAGTCTAGAAACTCTCTTAAAGAGCTGTTCCACAGCTGCTGTGGGGTCTGGATCGCCCAGAGATGAGTTTTCCAAGGGAGAGGAAGAGGGGATAGGCTTTTCCTGGGAGAAAGGAGAAAACTCTGCTGGTCTGAATGGTGATGTGCATGTGACACATCTCCTGAACATGCAGAAGGTCCAGCCAGAGGGAAGGAATCCAAAGTGCAGTCCCAGAGCCACGTCTGCCTCCTTCTTTGGGCACTCTGGACTGATGCTCTGATATAGATGCGAGTTATCTGGTGATTCTATGGACTTGGCAGGAATCCCTTGCTTGTTCTGCAGCCTTCTATCATACCAGGATTACACATTTACCACCCAGCACATAAAATAAGGATCCACAGTTGGGCTGTGGCACAGATTGCCTGGAAGGGCGGAGTGGGTGCCGGTGCTCCAGTGCTGCCGTGGGTTTCCTTGCTTGGAGGCACTTGCCTGATCCCTGCAGGAATGGCCCCAGGGCTCAGCGCTTCTCCACGAGTTGTGGTCCTGCTCCTGTCCCTGCTGGGTCTGGCTGCCGCTGGGAAGCTCCTGGTGGTGCCGGTGGACGGGAGCCACTGGCTCAGCATGCGGGAAGTGGTGGACGTGCTCCAGCAGAAGGGACATGAGGTGGTGGTGGTGGCACCTGAGGTCTCTTTGCACATCAAGCCATCAAAGAACTTAGTGATGAAAAAGTACTCAGTCCCCTACACACAGGAAGAGATGGAGAAAGACTTCAAGGCATTTTTGCAGACTTCATTTGAAGAAGGATCTTTTCTGGAAAGATTCCTTAAAGTGTATGAAGGTATGAAAAGACTCGGTAATATGTCAGCCTCCAGCTGTCAACATCTCCTGCAAAACAAGGAGCTCATCAGGTACCTTGAGGAGACCAAGTTCGATGCCCTCCTTACAGACCCTGTAGTACCTTGTGGGTTGATCCTGGCTGAGCATCTTTCTCTTCCTTCTGTGTATTTCCTACGAGGAGTTCCATGTGGTTTAGATTTTGAAGCCACTCAGTGTCCCAATCCTCCTTCGTATGTGCCCAGGGCATTTACACAACTTACAGACCGCATGAGCTTTCTCCAGCGGGTGAAGAATCTGCTCTTTGACACACAAAACCTTTTCCTCTGTGATTTTGCCTTTGAGCCATTCTCAAAACTGGCTTCGGAGTTCCTGCAGCGGGAGGTGACTGTGCAGGATCTCTTACGCAAGGGCTCTGTTTGGCTCCTGAGGTTAGAATTTGTGCTAGACTATCCAAGACCCTTGATGCCCAACATCATTCCAATTGGAGGAGTACACTGTACTCACAAGGAGCTGCCTCAGGTGGGTCACACTCTGTTTTTTATTTGTGCTCTGATGGATTTCTGTGTTCAGGTGGGTGGAATTTTGCGGTGGAGATGGGAATGTAGTTCCCTTTTGAATGCGGTGGGGGAATACTCAAGAATTTTTCTCTCCCTTTCCATTTGTAGGCAGGTTTGCTGTGCCTTTTCACCTCTAAAGCGTGTTCTGTTTGTGCCATTTTCATTACCTGTAGAAAGAGCCATTTTGTGTAACTTTGTGTAACTTGCTGCTCTCTTAGTGAGTGATGAACGAGTCTCTGGGGCTGTCAAAGCCTGGCAGTCAGGTGAAATCCCTAATTAGCAAATTGTTGTAGTCAGGTCTGGTGTTTACTTAGAAATGCACCTCACGCTTCTGTCCTTGTTGCCTCACCACTTCTTTCTTTGCCGGTGAATTTTTCCGCTTCTTCACTCAGGTATTTCCAAAGCTGGAATCTTGAGGAACGTGGTGAGTTGGGGGCTCTCAGGTTGAGAAGCAGCCTCCCTGTTTGCAGGCAGATCTTAGAAAATTTTGGCTTAGTGATGGATGTGTGAGGTCTAACAGCAAATTCCAGGAGTCTCAGGGGGCTAAGTTGGCTTGGCAGGGGGAGCTCAAAGGTGACAAAAGTGCCAAAGGTTTTGTTATAAAGCACGAAGCTTATCTGGTGCATCCCCCACATTTATCAGCTGCCTGAACTCTGCTGCTTGTTACGCAGCCTTTTATCCCACCAGCGATTACACATTTACCACACAGCAAATAAAATAAGGATCAAAAGTTAAGCTGTAGCAGAGATTGCTTAAAAGCGCGGGGTGGGCGCAGGTGCTCCAGTGCTGCTGTGGCTTTGCTTGGAGGCACTCGCCTGATCCCTGCAGCAATGGCCCCGGGGCTCAGCGCTTCTCCACAAGTTGTGGTTCTGCTCCTGTCCCTGCTGGGTCTGGCTGCTGCTGGGAAGCTCCTGGTGGTGCCAGTGGACGGGAGCCACTGGCTCAGCATGCGGGAAGTGCTGGACATGCTCCAGCAGAAGGGACACGAGGTGGTGGTGGTGGCACCTGAAGTCACCATGCACATCAAGCCATCGAAGAACTTAGTGATGAAAACGTACCCAGTGCCTTTCACGCAGGAAGAGATGGACGAAGGTCTCCAAGGATTAGTAAAGGATGTATTTGAAGGAGGATCTTTTCTGGAAAGAGTTATTAGACTTTATCAACGGGCAAAGGAAAACTCTGCTATGTTCCTGGCCACCTGCACACACTTACTCCACAACAAGGAGCTCATCAGATACCTTGAGGAGAGCAAGTTTGACGCCGTTCTCACAGATCCTTTTCTCCCCTGTGGGCAGATAGTGGCAGAGCACCTTTCCCTGCCTTCTGTGTATTTCCTGCAGCAAATGCCATGTGGTTTGGAATATCCGGCCACCCAGTGCCCCAACCCCCCTTCCTACGTCCCCAGGTTATTTACAGGCCTTTCAGACCGCATGACCTTCCTCCAGCGAGTGAAGAACCTGCTCTATGACATCCCAAACCTTTTCCTCTGCGATGTTGTCTTCCAACCCTATGGAGAACTGGCTTCGGAGTTCCTCAAGCAGGAGGTGACCGTGCCGGATCTCCTCCGCCAGGGCTCCATTTGGCTCATGAAGCAGGACTTTGTCTTGCACTTCCCAAAACCCTTGATGCCCAACATGGTTTTGATTAGTGGAGTGAATTGTGCTTACAAGAAGCTGAATCAGGTGGGTCACGCTCTGTTTTTACTTGTCGTTCTTGCAGGCTTTGAGATCCTCTGGGAAGCTGAAACACAGATTTTGTTAGGAAGTTCTCTCTCTGTGGGTGGTAGAAGGAGGATTCCAAGCTGCTCTTGCTTTGCACAGAGGTGCAGGTTCTGGTATCCGTGAAGGATTATCAGAGTCTAAAGGTGGACAAAGTGTTGTATATGGAATTAGCTCTGGGAGACTCCACGTTGGTCCTGTGCCTCTGCTCCAAGCCAGCTTTGGATTGGAGTGGGTTGTTGGTGTGGTGCAAGACACACTTTGATTTGAGGAGGTCTTCCTCTGGCTGATTTCCTCTACCATTCTGTCTTTTTTTTTTTCCTTAAAGAAGGATTCTCTTTGCTTTGAATTGTCACAGACTCATAAAACATTTTCTTCTGGAACTTCATTAGAGGACTCTCTGAGAACCTCCTGTCAGAACATGTCCAGGTCTGGTTGTTCCTTTCTCTGTCTTGCCAAATTTTAAGTATCTCCTGTAGTGAACACAGTTATATCCAATTAATTCCTGTATTCAGTCCAAATTTTCCCTGTTGCAGCTTGTGTTTGTTGTCTCTTGTCCTGCCACTGTCAATCTCATATTTTTGTTCAACTTTTCCTCATCTCCTGCAGTCCAGCTGTCGTGCAGCCTGTCCTGTGGCATGGGATTATCCCACGCCAGAGGCAGAACTTTGCTGTTGCCTTTGCTGCCCTTCATGATGCTGCTATAAGCTCATTTTTCCAGCTTGTACATCCCAGGCTAGTGATGCTCCTTAGTGAAAGTTTCATCCAGCATCAAAAAAACAAAGTGTAAGTTACTTTATTCTTCTAAAATGAATGTTGGATTCATGTCAGCCTTTTTTTAAAATGTGTTTTCAAATAGATTTTGTGGTTTGCAGTGTATCATCATACATTCTATTTTTAATAATAACTATTCCTGTCGGTTTTTTCAGCTATTTGCTTTACGAAATGGTGAGATAAGGCTGATTTTTCAGAAAAAGCCCAATCTCACACAGTAAAACCGGAGTGTTTTTAAGAGGATTCAAACTTGGCACTCAGGCTGGAAAAGCAGAGATGGAATAAAGTGCGCAGCTAAACCTATGAAAAGAATTGTGACAGAGATCTATAAAATCTGGAAAATCATAGCTAGAGGTGCAAGGGGAGCTGATAGCTTCTCCCAATGTTTGTGCTATGACTGACGCTGAAATGCAGCAAGCTTAGAGCAAACAAAGGGGAGTATTTTTTCACACCATGCCCCCCCCAAAAAAACCCCAAATCAGCCTCTCAAGAGGCACAGGTTTTCTTTTTTGTAGACAAACCCTCTGAATTTAAAAGGGATTCAGGGGGTTAATGAGAGGTACAGGCTGCCTGCCAGCACTTGTAGGCTTACAGGAGAGATAATCGTGGATTCCCTCAGCTCGGATATTTGCTGTACCGCTTCCAGCTTACAACCTTGGCACTCAGCTCTGTACTTGAGCTTGACTTTCTCCTGCTATCTCACCTTTGGAATGGGCTGGACCTGTGGACTTCAGTCTCTGCACTCGTAAACACAGGGGAGGGTGTTCATGTGCTGCTCAAAATCCAGTGTCACAACTTTTATTGACTTTTGCTGAACTTTCCTGAACCTTTTTTTTTTTTTTTAACTTTTCTGAACTTGGCCTCAAGGGTTTGGGTTGAGGGGTTTTTTTACCGCTTCAGTGCTGTTTTATAGTAGTGTCTCACAGATGATACACGTTTGGCTGAAATGTTAGCAGAACTTAACTAGGTGGGAGTGATTATGTATCAAATATGAGATTTGAGAGGCCTTTATGCAGGGTAAGAGTGTGTCTGCAACTCTGACTTTACTACCCAAGTGTGTACTGCCACCTTTAGGCTTGTTTAATGCTGCTTCACCTCTGTTATTTCAGATCTTTTTACCACAGAAATGTGGAAATGCAGCCCTGGCACCTGAGAATCCCTTCTCTCTACCTCCTGTAGTTTTTGGTCTTTCAATGCTACCCCCCTGCCAGCTACAGCCACGGTTTTGCTTCACCAGCTGCAGAACTGGACTGCATCCAATCATGGAATTGTTAAGGCTGGAAAAGCCCCCCAAGATCAGGGTCCAACCATTAACCCAGCACTGCCAGGTCCACCACTAAGCCGTGTCCCCAGGTGCCACATCCACACATTTTTTGAACGCTTCCAGGGATGGAGACTCCAGCAATAGCCTGGACAGCCCCTTCCAGTGCTTGACAACCCTTTCCATGAAGAAATTTTTCCTAATATCCAATCTAAACCTCCCCACTGATGTCTGAAATTCCTTCCTATTTAGTGCATTTCCTGTAAACATTACAGTCCTTCTTGCTGGCTTATGAGAATCCCTTTTCTTTAGTAGGCCCCATGGAGAACCTCCTCTCCAAATAAACATTTTAGGACACACTTGGTTTTAATCTTGGAATAATGCTTAGGATTAGCCTTGGAGTGTATTTATCACACTCAGGTGCCTATGGCAAAAGTAGCCATTTCATGGATCAGCTTTCCCATCATTCCTACCTGCTCCAAGAGAACTCTTCCAAGGCTGGAGAAGCTGCTCAGAGTTCACCCTGTTAAGGCATGCTTGGCTGGGGGGTCTAAATCTGTCATCTCCAGCCAGCTCTTGCTCAGGTACCATTCCCGTGTCTTGTATTGCTTTGGTAAACTTGCAAACTTCCGGCATCCAGCTTTTCCCTATCCATGTGGAATGTGCCTTAATATCAGGTGAGATCTGCTTGGCCAGGCTCTTTTCTTAAGCACAAACTGCAGACATCAGCTTTTCTGGGTTTATCTTGAAAGTTGTCCCGTACCTTTGCATGTGCTCCCTACCCGAGGACTTTGTTGTAGGCAAAGGTTTCAATCCCTTGTCTAAACTTTGGGTTTCCATTGCTTCCCTTCAACCAGGTTCTGAGGAATAATCAGGCACTTAAAAGGCCATTCCAAACAACCTGATTTGGACAGCTAAAGAAGTCCTTGGAGTCAGATTGTCTTCCACATCAGAACAACCATGTTAGGCAGGCAAACCTGCAAAACCTCAGGGGTAAAAGGCTTTTTCCAAATTTTCAGTCCGGGTCTCTCAAACTGCTGTTTGTCGCCCTGATTTATTTAGTGTTACCCAGAAGAGCTTGGCTCAGTCATCAGGAGGAATTTCCTCACAGAAAGGGTTGTCAGGCCTTGGAACAGGCTGCCCTGGGCAGTTTGGAGTCCCCATCCATGGAGATGTCCAAAGCACACGGACGTGGCACTCAGTGCTCTGGGCCGGGTGACAAGGCGGGGATTGGTCCCAAGTTGGACTTGATGGTCTTGGAGGGCTTTTCCAGCCTCAGTGTTCCGTGATTCTGTGATCAAGCAGCTGTAGCCTGTGGTCAAGACTGGGACACCTAATGTGGGTTTGGTGGGGTTTTGTCTTAAAAATCTCATAGCACTGGCAGAAGCACCTCAGAAACTGTTCTGCCCTTCTTCTGGTGAGCACAGATGAGTGTGGGCTTCACTTGGCTCGTACCACAGCCAAGCCTTCTGAACTTTGGGGAAGGGACTGTTATGAAGAACTTTGGAACCCATTTGTCTCATAGCCTCTCACCCCTGAACGCCCACAGCCCCTCTTGAGCAAGAACCACATACTCTGCTTCGTCTTTGCTTTTCAAAAAGATGTTTGGCCTCGAGCCACCCACCTACGAACTCTGATGGCCCCTCTTGAGCACAATCTGTGTTTTCTGCTGTATCACGGTTTTGCTAAAAAGGTGAAAGGTGGTTGGTTAATGTGTCACCTGAACTTTGGTGACTCCGCTGCTCCATGAACTTTGGTGACTCCGCTGCTCCACGTGCCAGCTCCTGCTTGCCACGGAGAACATTCTCTGTGAACTCCAGGCACCTTCCTGAGCAAAGGTTGGGGGTTTAGGTCTTGCATGTCAACAGTCCAACACAATTCTTGTAGTATAAGCTCAGTGGAGAAGCTCAGTGGCCATAAATTTGATTCCTGGCTTGAATCTTGCCCGGGACAATCAAGTGCACAGTGAGTCACTTGAAGCAACCCTGACACAGCAAAACCCTTCCGCAAACAACTGCTACCTGTGCTAATTGTTCTGAATCATTCGAGATAACTTAAATGCATGGAAAAGCTTCTTCAGGTGCCTTGATAGCACTTTAATCAAGTCTTTTATCAGCAACCTGGTATTCGAACTCCAATAACCTGTCTCAGTAAACATTTTGTAGAGATAAACATTGAAGTCCAGCACGATATAAATGAGGTACAAGGAGGTTTTGCTTCATATGCTGCCGAATAAAGTAAGGAGGAACAGCTCCTTTCTCTTCCTGCCCCATGACAGTCATGTGGAGGCACCAGGTCCATGCTGGGCTTGTGCTTTTCCTTGCTTTCTGGAGTCTGGCAGACGGTGGGAAGCTCTTGGTGGTGCCTCAGGATGGAAGTCACTGGCTGAGCATGCGCATGGTCCTGGAGAAACTCTGGGAGAAGGGGCATGAAATCGTGGCCGTGGTTCCTGATGCCGCCTTGCTCTTGAAAAGCTCCCAGTCCTTCACCATCAAAACATACTCGGTGCCTTACACCCAGGAGTTTGTGGATCAATACTACCAGGAGCTGGGGGAAAAGAGCTTTGAGTTAACGCTCTCAGTTTTACTCAGCAACATCTCAAAGCTGACCGACCTGTTCTCTTCTGCTTGTCGGCATCTCTTATACGACAAAGAACTCATAAGGTACCTCCAGGACAGCAAATTCGATGCCATCATGATGGACCCTGTGCTGCCCTGTGGGCCAATTCTGGCTGAGTATCTCTCCCTCCCCTCCGTGTACTTCATGCGTGGCCTTCCGTGTACCTTAGACTACAAAGCCACGCAGTGTCCCAGCCCTGTATCCTACGTGCCCAGGACTTTCTCATCCAGTTCCGACCACATGACATTCCCGGAGCGCGTGAAGAACTTCCTGATTGGGCTCTCAGAGCCTTTGCTTTGCCACCTGTTTTATCTGAACTACGAGAGCTTGGCCTCCGAGTTCCTGCAGAGGGATGTAACAGTGCAGGAGCTGTTCAGCCAAGCATCGGTCTGGCTGATGAGGTACGACTTCGTTTTTGAGTATCCTCGCCCCATCATGCCCAACATGGTCTACATCGGAGGCATCAACTGTCTGCAAAAGAAGCCACTCTCAAAGGTTTGTCGTTGCTTACTCTGAGGGTGGTGTTGGTGCTTGCTCAAGATGTGCTTTTCTTAAGTGCTTCCCGTAGTGATGTTTGTGCTTGAGTGTGATCGAATCCCAGGATGGCATGGGAATCTTGGGCTTTGAGAGATGATCACAAGGCTTGCTGAAGGGTTTCCCTCCAGAAGAGCTTAGGTCAAGTTGTCACCATCACTCATGGCATGCTCTATATCCAGGTAAATGACAAAATAATTCTAGGTCACAGGATTTAATACTCCTAAGGGATGTGGAATGCCAGTTAATAGCAGGAGACTTGACTGGACAAAAATTGGAAATGTGGAATTAACTCTGTGGATGTACCCATGCACTTCTCCTGTGCCACAGAACATGAAACTGGGGGAAGCACAGAACATCAGGGAGGGTTAGGCTGGATTTTAGGGAATGGATCTTCCCCCAGAGGGTGGTGGGCACTGAACAGGGAATGGGCACGGCCCCAAGGCTGCCGGAGCTCCAGGAACATTTGGACAGTGCTCCCAGGGATGCCCAGGGTGGGGTTGGTGGGGTGTCTGTGCAGGGCCTGGGGTTGGACTAATGATCCATGCGGGTTAGGATATTCCAACCGAGGATATTCCATGATGCCAAATGTGTGAACACCCCAAAACCAGGGGTGTGCAAAGACGGCAGAGGGAGCTCTGCTGCCTCTGCATTTGTGCAAACAGCAGTGCAAGATAGCAGATAAGAGGATGGTTGGGAAAGGAAGCCTTCAAGATTGTAACTCCTCTCCCTTGTTCAGATCCGCCCCATGCTGTGCAAATAGTGCAGACGTCCCTGGTTCATTCTGCTTTCAGACCACTGTGGTGTGGAACAGCAGGAGTTCTTGCTCAGCTGACAGCATATTTACTACTGTAAACTCAGGGCTTTCACTTGGATAACTGCTGTGATAGAGCAACAAATCTGGAGATAAACCTTTACAACCCAGTCCGTATCAAACTTCTGTCAATCTTTGCTTCTTGGTCACACTCCGAGGGCACAAAGCAATCCAAAGGTCAGATTTGTGCCGAGTTCCGTGTCCAATCAGTGCAGCGGACTCGGGGCAGGGGGTTGAGCATTAACTGGATGTTAATGATGTAGTGATTGCTGGGTCAGTCCCATTCATGGCTCTCATTCAGCCTCTCAGCCCCACAGGTCACTCCTCCCTCCTGGGTCAGTCCAAACATTTGACTTCACCTCGCAGCACCCACTCACTGAAAGCCTTAATTGTGCACAGATGATAAACCCAATATTTACCCACAGTTAAAAATTACCCACATTTCTGCCTGTTAAAAATTAAACACCCACCTTAGTTAAAATTCGAGTGGGAAGCACCCCGCGATTCATTCCTCGTCCCCGGCCGCGGTTTCGCTGCCGTTCAAACCGTCGCTGGCAGCACCAGGGAAATGGTCTCTCCAAAGCCAGGGTTTCTTTCTCCTGCCTCTTGGGCGGTGTTTTTCCTGCTGCTGTGGACCTCTTGTGAGGGCGGGAAGCTCTTGGTCATACCCATCGATGGCAGCCACTGGCTCAGCATGCGCCCGGTTGTGGAGAAGCTCAGGGACAAGGGTCACGAAATCGTGGTGGTTGCGCCGGCGATAAATTTGCGGATCCACTCATCCCCACTTTACACCTTGAAAACCTACCCCGTGTCCTACACCAAGGAGTTCGTGGAGGCAGAGTTTAAGCAGATGGGCCACAGGAGTTTCACACCTCAGCCCTTCTTGGAAAAACTCTCCAAAATAGCCAATTTTACAAGCATGTTCTTGGATTCCTGCAAACGTCTCCTGTCTGACAAAGAGCTGATCCGATACCTCGAGGGAAGCAAATTTGATGCCGTCTTCATGGATCCCTTCTTCCCATGTGGGCAGATCCTGGCGGAACATCTGTCTCTGCCCTCCGTGTACTTCCTGCGGGGGCTGCCGTGCAGCCTGGAATTCCAGGCCACGCTGTGTCCCAGCCCTCCTTCCTACGTCCCGCGGTTCTTCACGCGCTCCACGGACCGCATGTCCTTCCTGCGGCGCCTGGCCAACCTCCTGGCCACCCTGGGCAGCTCCCTGGCCTGCTCTGTCCTTTATTCCCCCTACGATCCCCTGATCCGGGAATTCCTGCAGCGGGAGGCGACCGTGCTGGAGCTGTTCGGCCACGCCACGGTTTGGCTCATGAAATACGACTTTGTCTTTGAGTACCCCAGGCCCCTCATGCCCAACATGGTCTTGGTGGGAGGCATAGGCTGCACTCGGGAAAACAAATTATCCCAGGTTGGTTCCCGGTTTTTTCCCCCACCGAGTTTAGCTGCGGGTGCACTGTGAGCTCTCTCCAGGAGATGGAGCTCCCAGGCTGGAATAAATAATACCGGGTGAAAGTGGCTGGGAATGCATTGTGCTCCTCTGCATCCATCCCTTGAGCAATGAGGAGAAGTTACCTTGCAAGGCACCTCTGCATTCTCAGACAAACCTGCACTAGAAAAAAGGCGGGGGGGGGGGGGGAAGGGCTTTTTCTCTTCCAATTTTTCCTGTTTGTTTCCATTCCCTTTTCCTTTTTCCTGTCTGCAGCTTCCTTAAAAGTGGCAGTGGAGGGACAGCTCCGATCTCTGCTCTCTGTGGCCAGGGACAGCACCCGAGGGAACGGCTGGAGCTGTGCAGGGTCAGGTTGGATATCAGGGAAAGGCTCTGCCCCCAGAGGGTGCTGGCACTGCCCAGGCTCCCCAGGGAACGGGCACGGCCCCGAGGCTGCCGGAGCTTCAGGGGAGTTTGGACAGCGCTGCCAGGGGTGCGCAGGGTGGGGTTGGTGGGGTGTCTGGGCAGGGACGGGGGTTGGATTGATGATCTGTGTGGTCCCTCCCAACAGAGGATATTTCATGGACTTCAGGCAGTTCAGGCAGGCCCCAGGGAAATCCCCACCACTAGTGAAGCAGCACTTGTTCCACTTTTGTGTAAAATGCTCTGCACTGTAACTGTATTTTGCTTCAGCTGTGCCAGACTTCCTCAGGATGGGATATATCCCTCTTTCCATTAAGAAATGCTCCAAATTATCTTATCTTTCCATGAGTGTCCACTGCAGATATTTCCTAAAGGCATGAGCAGGTGCTGATTAAAACCACTGCTGAAATAACCTGCATATCTCCTGCAAAAAATTTCCTTATAGGAGGAGAACTTCTGAGCAGAAAGTCAGGCCTTGGAACTCAAAAACATCTAAAAACCAAAGTAAAATGACATCCCACAGAATATAAAGAGGATTAAATATGTCTCTAGACAGCCACAAAATTATGGAAAAGAGCATAACACTGACAGAGTCGGTCTCTGTTGTCCCTGCCCATGGCAGGGGGTTGGAATGAGAGGATCTTTAAAGTCCCTTCCAACCCAAAGCATTCCATGGTTCTCTGGTTATCCCCTCAGATCCCAGAGATAACATGGCAATTGCCAGACTTACAGTGACATTTAGTTCATTGTATTTAACTCTGATGCCTGCAACAATTTCCTCCAGTTTTGCCTTTCCTTCCTTGGCTCGACCAAACATTTTTCTGTTTCAAAGCATTTTTGCTCCAGCCTTGGGCTGTTTTTTCTGCTTCATCGGAATCCTTTTGTTCCTGGATTCCAGTGCTAGATCTCCTTCTATTATTTAAATCACTCAAACAAAATAGAGACAAAGCTGGCAGCAGTTCAGTGTTATCATACCCAAAGCAGATACAATAAATCCAGATATTAGAAAGGTGAGTTAGCTGCTGTCAAGTCCCTTTTCCAGGATTTTAATTCTCTCTCGTAGCCGTGTAGCCTGAGAAGAAGAACATCAAGTCAAAAAAAAAAAAAAAAAAAAAAAAAAAAGAGAACAAGCTCTAAATCCAGACTTGAGTTAAATGTGCCCATTTTTCTTTCCCCAGGACTCATTTTTCTGTGGGATCATAGAACGGGTTGGGTTGGAAGGGATCTTAAAGGTCATCCAGTCCCACCCCCTGCCATGGGCAGGGACACCTTCCACTATCCCAGGTTGCTCCAACCTGGCCTTGGGCACTGCCAGGGATCCAGGGGCAGCCACAGCTGCTCTGGGCACTCTGTGCCAGGGCCTGCCCACCCTCACAGGGACGAATTTCGTCCTAATATCTAATGCAAATTTCCCCATTTTCAGTTTGAACTCCCTGTCCCATCACTCCAGTTCCTCGTGAAGAGTCCTTCTCCAGCTTCCTTCTGGGCCTCTTCAGGCACTGGAAAGAGGCTCTGAGGTCTCCACAGAGCCTGCTCTGCTCCAGGCTGAACAGCCCCGGTGTCCCCGTAGGGGAGGTGCTCCTGTCTCCTTATCGACTCCATGGTTCTTGCTGCAGCAGTTCCATGTCCTTCTCACGTTGGTGACCGCGGAGCTGGATGCAGGATTCCAGGTGTGGCCTCATGAAAGGGGGAGAATCCCCTCCCTGCGCCCACTGGCTGTGCTGCTTCGGAGGCAGATCTGTCAATGACAACTCGTTTTCCTGATCCCAGTTTTGTTGCGTTCACTGCTCCTTTTGTTGCCTTTCCAGGGAGTTTTGTAGGAACGTGGCAGCAGTTCCAGCCTCTGACAAGAGACGGGACTTTGACTAAAGGCTTGCTTTCCTTTGGCAGGAGTTTGAAGCCATGGTGAACGCCTCTGGAGAGCACGGCATCGTCGTCTTCTCGCTGGGCTCCATGGTCTCCGAGATTCCCATGAAGAAAGCCATGGAAATCGCGGAGGCCTTGGGAACAGTCCCTCAGACGGTACCGTTCCCCCCTTCCCCTTCCAGCAGAGCGGCTCCACGCCGCTCTCAGGTCCTCCCTCCCTTCTCCCACTGGGCTCTGACGTGGGCTTTGCTCCCCTTGCCAGGTCCTGTGGCGATACACGGGCAAGGCGCCCCCCAACCTGCCCAAGAACGTGAAGCTCGTCAAGTGGCTGCCCCAGAACGACCTCCTGGGTAGGTCCGGCACGCCTGGGCCGACACCGGGGTGCTGCTGCTGCTCCGGGGCTGCTCTTGCGAGGCCCCAAGGGCATCATCATCTGTGGGTCGGGTGTGAGTTGCCACCCCCTGACCCATCACTGTGGGTCACAAACCTGCCTTGCAGCTTTCGCTGCTTTTTGGGGCCAGGGCTTGTCCTTTGGGAACTTGGCTGGGAATCGCTGAGTTATAGAACAACTCTGTTTGGAAAGGCTTTCCAACACTTCAGTACCGGTCGAAAATGGGAGTCTTTATCTCTGACTGAGCAGTCTCAACACCCAGCTGTGTTTTTGTCCTGTCTTCTGGACCAAAAAGAAACTTCATGGCCCTCAGGGGAGCACTTCCAGACAGCTCTTTGGGCTTTTAAAGTGGTGGAATTGTCTGTGCTGTTGCCAGGAGAGCATTTGTTGGTAATACAACAGGTTCAGCTGTGCGAGACCTTCACTACTGTGGAAGAGATGGTAAGACAGTAATCATTGGTAACATCCTCTTTAACCTCTCCTGGCTCTGGTTTAATCCTAAAGTCGGAGAAGCCTTGGAGGATTACCCAAAACCACTACAGAGGTCTACAACCTTCCAATCCCTAAGCCTGGCCGTGCTCACAACAGCCCCAAATCCTTGACTTGCCCCAATTGCAGCGCTCTTTTGCACAGGTTTTCCCCCCAGGGATGTGTTGCCGGGAGTCGGTAATTCCAGGAGCTGAGCGAGCCTGTGTTTCCCTCCACAGCCCACCCCAAGACTCGTGCCTTCATCACCCATGGAGGCTCCCACGGCGTTTATGAGGGCATTTGCAACGCCGTGCCCATGGTGCTGATGCCTCTGTTCGGGGACCAGATGGACAACGCCAAGCGAGTGGAGTCCCGGGGAGCAGGGCTGACCCTCAACATCCTGGAGATGACTTCCCATGACATTTCCACCGCCCTGAAAGCCGTGATCAATGACAAAAAGTCAGTACCAGAGGCACAGCCTTCCTCCTCCTTGTTGTGTAGCCCCAGCAGGTTCACTTCCAGCTCAACACGGTGTTTTCCTGTTCCTAAATGGCTTCTTTTACCAAAATTAGGGATTTGATAGCAGCTTTTTCCATGGAGGAGCTGATGCTCGACCTGGGTTAACTTCTGGCTGTCCCCTTTAGGGGACAAGAAGTGGCTGGGAGGGAAGGATGCAGGGATCAGAGGAGACGGGCTGTGAATGCAGTGAAAGAAACCAAACTGCCAAAAAAATGTGTCACCTCCTTGAAGCCACGGCAGTGACAAGAGAGGGCTTTGCCACAAGCAGCAAACAGCTTTTGTTCCCAAACCTGTGGTGGGAACAGCTCAGTGGGTAGCCTGAAAAGGCTTTATCAAACATATTTATCACTCATTTATCTCGCAGGTGAGTTTTCTCAGGCATTTTCCCCCTGCCACCAGAGCTCAGAAGGAATTGTGTGAGCACGGGGAGCTGCTGCCTGGCTCAGCGAGGCTGGGCAGCCCCAGCACCGAGCAGGAGGAGCGTGCAGAGAGCGCAGGGAACACCACAGCCCTGCACTCAGCACCCCCGAGGGGCCTAAAGGCAGCTCAGAGATTTCTTTCAGACACAAGAGCTCTTCCCTGCTCCCGTCCCAGGATGCCAAGGGCTAAGAAACTCCGTCACATTCCTGCGAAACAGCAGCTTGTTGACATTGTTTCCTAACCCATTTTTATGGCAATAATAGCAATAATAGCAGTAATACTACTATGACTACCACTGACAACAGTAATAATGCTGATGGAAAAGCTGGCCAGCCTTTCTACCCCCAGTCTCCCATTTCAGCCAGAGAAAACCCTCGCCCCAGAGGTTTTGCTGAGAGCTCAGCTGAGAGCTTTCCCTCTTTTTTTTTTGGTCACTGGAAACAGCACTTCCTGGGCCTGTAACTTTGCCGTTGCCACTCTCAAGGGACTCAGTAGCACAAGAGCCCAGAGAAGCTGCTGGAAGTGTCCTGGATGGGGTTTGGGAGCAACCTGGTCTGGTGGAAGGTGTCCCTGCCCATGAGGGGTGAGCTTTAAGGTCCCTCCAACCCGCCCCACCCTGTGATTCCACGTCTGAACCCCGCCAACCCCTTCTCTCGGCAGGTACAAAGACAACATCCAGCGCCTCTCCGACCTGCACCTGGACAGGCCCATCCACCCCCTGGACCTGGCCGTGCACTGGGTGGAGTTTGTGATGAGGCACAAGGGGGCCCCTCACCTGCGCCCCGCCGCCCACGACCTCAACTGGGTGCAGTACCACTCGCTGGACGTCATCGCCTTCCTGGCGGCCGTGGCGCTCCTCACCCTCTTCATCTCCTTCAAGTGCTGCGTCTGCTGCTGCCGCAGGTGCTGCTGCAAGAAGGGCAGGACGAGGAAGGCGACCAAAGCCAAGTCCCACTAGCGCCTGGAAGCCGCGGTAGGTGGCGAAGCTGCTGCTGCAGAGCAGCGGCAGGGTCAGAGGACAGCTCCGGTTTCGCTGCGATCAATAAAACACCACGATTTCCCATCCAGGGACGGCAGGGATCCTTTGAAATAGCACCACCAGAAAGGGTTGTTCCACTGATCTAATTTCAGCCTTTTAATTAAGAATGGGTTGTTAAAAAAATGCTTAGGGTAGGAGTGCTGCAGTCACTTGGGAAGGTCTGAGTGTGAAATCCAAGGCTCCTGGCTTCCACCTCTCGGTGTGCAGAGGATGCCCAGTGACTTTTGCTTTTAACCTCTCCATGCAGCAGAGATAAATAAGGATTTTGGATGACTTCAGGAGAACCATCTGGTCAGATTTCTGTTTGAAATCTCTGTGTGGCTGCTGCTGTAGGAGAGGCAAACGTACACTCACAATTCCTGTCCCGCACACCAAGCTCGAGGCACATCTTTGTGTGCGTTTACAAGACCCTGAACAAAACCAAGGTTTCTGGCAGGGAAGCTGCTGGAAAACCACCAATGTTTCCCCCAAATTCCCCCCAAATTCAGGCAGATGTGCCATACCTGGAGCTCACCTGCTGAGGAGCTCCTTGGAAGCATTGCATATAAATCCCAACTGATTTGCCCTTTGTAAGTGATGCTCAGGGAAAGACCCCAAATGCCAGCCCTACAAATAAACTCCAAATACTAAAAATAAAGGCTCCTTTGTTGTCTTTCTTGAGAGATATGGGGGGAATGTTTGTTTGTTCATGGAAGAAGAGCTGGAGAAGGGACAGATTCAATCCCCCACAGTGTAAAAGCCACCTTGATACACAGAACCCCTTGCCAGCATTCCTGCCCTGCTGCCCGGTGACTTGGTCCGTGCTGAGAGGTGACATCCTGAGGCTTCCACAGCTCCCAGTGAATATTCTGGGCTCAGAACTGGGGTGTCCCAGTAGCTCAGAGCAGCACAGGTGTCCTGCCGAGTCCCTGCTGCTGCCCTTTTCTCTGGCTGTTTGGAAAAGCAGGAATTTCTGAGGAAGCTGTGACGTTCAAGGCAGCGCCTGTCCTCAGCCTGTCCCCAAATCTCCTGGACACCGACCCCCACCCACACCCTGTCCAGCACTTTCCTGCCCCTCCTTTCTTCCAAAGAAAGAAGGAAACCTTTCTTTGGGGTGTGCAGACCCCCCCAAGATGTGTGAGGGCTGCGCTGCTCTGAAATCGCAGCTCCTGCAGCTCCCCGCGTTCCTGAGGTGACAGCTCTGGCTGTCCCCGTGGTTCTGGTGACAGCAGAGCAGCTGGAAAGGAGACCCTGCCAGACCTCTCGGTGCTGTCACAGCACAGCCACGGTGGCTTCAGTCCTCTCTGAGCATCCCTGGCTCCCAGCAGTGTCCAACGCCAAAAAACCCCCCCCACTTTAAAATGCCCTTGAGGAGAAGTTCTCCGAGTGCCCTGCTGCAGACTGGCTCTGCATCAACCCCATGACTTTTGCTGCGTGGGCAAGGGGAAAACTCTTTGATTTCAGATCAGAGCAGCACAAATAAGAAAAAAAAATACATAAAAATACCCCAATTGCAGCTCCAAGCCCCTCGTGAGGGAAAGTAAAACCAAAAGGAAGGAAGGATCAAAATGCCCATCCCACGACATTTCATTTCAGAAATATTTTTAACACAGCCAAAGGAAAACGACAGCAGAAACCAGGTATCCTCCTCTTCCTCTTGCTCTCCTCACCCTCACTGCTTTATCCTGCTCCTTATTTTCCCTCGGAGAAAGGATGTGCAGGGCCGGGGCTGGACAAGCGCCCTGTGCCCAGCAGAGGCCACTCTGGCATCACCCGCAGGCAGGAGCAGGGAAAGGCCGCACTTCCCACCAAGCCAGCCCAGGAGGGCGGCCGGGGCTCCACAGGGACTTGTATCTCCCCACTGTGCTCCAGGAATGTGGGCTCTGCTGCCAGGAGAGGATTCCCAGAGCCAGTCAGGAGCCAAAGCACTTGGGACAAGTGGCTCTGGTGCAGAGGAAGGAGCTGGATCATCACCACAGCTCGGTCCCCCCCAACCTTCCCAGGGAAGGGTTAATCAGGGACAACGTCCCTTCTTATTGCCCCATATTTGGGGGCCATGCAGAGCCAAAAACCAGGGCAGAGCCTCCAGCCCAGCTTCCCTTGCTGGGAGCCGGAGAAATCCACATCCACAGCCCGGCTGAGCCTGGGGCACTTCCCCAAAGGGGAAACTGAGGCAGGGCCAACCCCTGCTCCTCTCCCCGAGCTCCCCAGGCACTGCAGGCTGAGCTTTTCCAACAAGTCCTTTGAATCTCTGGGAAAAGGCAGCAGCCAGAATGCCCTCGCTGCCCTTGGAGAGTCGGGGCACAAACACCTCCCAGCTCAGCACCACCGAGCTCTCGGGCAAACCCTCCCCAGAGCTCAGTGATCTCTGCTCCCACCCAGGCACCTTTTGAGGGATTCTCTTACTTTTCCCTGGATTTCAACCTCCAGGAGGTCTGGGAAAGAGACGGTGCTGCTTCCCAGCTCTTCCGGACTGCTCAGACCCACCCCAGCTGCACAATAGGGCCACGAGGCTCTTTGGGTTTGGGATGGGGCGTCCTGGGGGACGCAGCAGCCCCGGCTCCGGGGGGAGGGTGCAGCCAGCATCTCTCCCTGCTTCCCACCAGCCAGACCACGGGAAATGACAGGAATTGCCGGCATTTTTCTGCAGCCACAGGGTTCCTCAGCCTCACCCCAGCCCTCGAGGGCAACAGTGAGGTTTTTCCACTGCTCTGGGTGGATCTTGGGCTCCTCCACCTCAGCACTGTGGGAGTCCATGGAGACCCCTGGCCCACAGGGACACACCAGGCTTTCCAAGCCCCAATGTCCAGCCTGGCCTTGGACACTTCCAGAGATCCAGGGGCAGCCACAGCTCCTCTGGGCACCCTGTGCCAGGGCCTGCCCACTCTCCCAGGGAACAATTCCCTCCCAATATCCCATCTAAAGCTATTCTCTGTCAGCTGAGAGACATTCCCTTTTAGTAATATGTCCTTATAAACAAATATCCTGGTTATCCACAGGCACAGCAGCACTCCCTCTTCCTTACGTGTGCAGGGCTCCCACCCACAGCTGGGTCCCTTGCCCTGGACACTCTCGCTTGGATGTTGAAATTAATTAGTTAATTTATTTTAGCTAATTTATTTTATAATCTCCCTTTCTGGGCGGCTCTGTAAGAAGGTAAACACTGACTGCTGCTGGTATCCAGCCACAGCTCCAGCTTGGGGAGGTTTTCCAGGAGCTCATTTCCCACTGTGGGAAATCACGGGAGCACGACGCGGGAGGATGTGGAGCACATCCCACTCCCCTGAGCAAGGAGCGTGGATGAGGGAAACCGACCTGCCAGGAGCAGCACCAGCCTCACTGAACAAAAACCACCCAAACTCACCCCAAACCCGCAGGCATCCACAAAAACCAGCAGTGGCTTTGGGATTGCAGCTGTGCTGCTCCAGCCGCGGGAGCAGCGCAGGGATAACACTGTGGGAACAGCCATGGGGAGTGGTCCAGAACAGGCCTCGGCCCCGGCACCATCCCCCAGCGTCATCCCTGCAGCATTCCAGAGGGTTTGGCCCTGGAGATGTCCCATCCCACGGCAATTTGGATCCCAGGCACTCCCGAGGGTAACAGGGAGCTGACAGCAGCGAGCCCAGGCACTTTTAGCTGGAGCAGCCACGGAGCCCTTGGATTCAGTTCTCACCCACAGAGGTGTTTGGGGGAGTTATTTACAGGAGAGTGGGCTGGAACCTGGGGAAAAGGGATTGCCAAAACTCCTGGCACAGAAGGCAGGGCAGGCTCTCCCTGCGCGGGAGGAACAGGCTCGGCTGAACCCGGAGGGGAGCAAAGGGCCCCAGCTTCGGGACTGCAGCTCCGTTGATGCCTTAAGTTTTAACTTTTATATTTTTTCAAATCCTGTATTGCCCAGTGTGTGACTCTGAAGTCTCTTGTAGCTCGTGAGCTGCTCTCCTAGGCCAGACAGACACAGCAAAGCTTCTCTGAGCTGCTATCCAAGGACACTCAGACTGTCCCAGGCCCAAAGGTGTAAGCCAGGGCCTCTAGAGAGGTGGGGAAATTGAAGAAATTACATCACTGGCTAAAGTTTTAATTGGTGAATTTATGCTGATATGCAAATGGACCAAACCTATAACAGTGTGAAGAACTCGTGCCCTGCCGTCCATCCTGGGGTCCATTTTGGAAGCGGCCTCTGGCTCCCCAGGGTGCACCTTTGAAGGCCTTTCAAATAAATCCCTGCCTTTATTCCCTTACTCCTGTCTGGTCTCTCTGTTTCTAGGTGGCTGGAGAAGGCATCACCGTGAGCCAGGGAATGGTTCAGGCTGGAAAAGAGCTCCGAGGTCATCGAGCCCAACCCTTAAACCCAACTAAACCATGTCCCCATGGCCACATCCAGGCTTTCCTTGGATTCTTGCAGGGATGATTCTTGCAAGGCCTGAACACTCTTTCAGGGAAGAAATTCCCACTGATGTCCAACCTGCCCCTCCCCTGGCACAGCTTGAGGCTGTTTCTCCTCCTCCTGTCCCTGTTCCCTGGGAGCAGAGCCCAACCCCAGCCTGGCTGCCCCCTCCTGCCAGGGAGCTGTGCGGAGCCAGGAGGTCACACCTCGCACACAAAGCCTCTGTCACACCACGCTGCTGTGGCAGGAGTTACCGACTGCTCCCAGCAGCAATTCCCTCTCTTTTTAAGGAAGGGTGAAAGGTCTCAGATCTGATTGCTTAAGGATGATAAAAGCGAGTCACCGAGCAAATCCCAAATCCCCCCAGCCGGCTCCTACCTGGGTTATTTAATGTCCTCAAAGCCCAGCCTGAATAAAAGGAGCAGATTTCTTCCCAGGAATGCCACCTAATAATGCTGGATTATCTTAGGGGAGGGGGAGACATGGTCCCTGCTTCCCTGGGGCAGATCCAAGCGTCCCTCTGTGGTTTATTGTGCCAGGGAGGGACTGGGGAGCGTCCCAGTGACTCGATTTGTGCCGGGCGATGCCGCAGAGCTGGAAGCTTTAATTAATGTTCAGCGGGGGGGAATCAAAGCAGGGCAGGAACCCAGAGTCATATTCCAGAGGCTGCTGAAGCGGGGCTGGGGCCATCCTTGGGGGCCGGGTTGGTCGCAGCCCTTTGGAGATGATTCCAGCAGAGCAGGAGGGAGGCAGCCGGGTGATCCCGGGAGGGGCAGGGGGAGGAAGGGGAAACCACAACCGGCGTCACTCCAAACACCCCAACACCGAGCGAGGCTGTGAAACAGGGGAAAAAAACCAAAAAATCCCACATTCCTCCCCCCAGCCAGAGCCCTCTTCCTTTTCACTCGGACATGAGGGTCCTTCCACCCCAAACCCAGCAATCAGCTGCCCGGTTGCTGGGAAAAACGCACCTTTACATCCTGCTTTTTTCCCCCCATTATAATTAAAAATAAAAGCCCAAAGGTGCCATTTGTTGCTCAGAAGCCCCTGAATTCCCCCAGCGGATCAAACCTGCTGAGCTGTGAAGTGGGGAGCCCCAGGGGGTGCTTTGGGTAAAGCCTGGTGTCCAGAAAAAAAGGAGCTTTTGAAAGGAGGGTCCAGCGGGGTCGTGCTGTGAACATGGAATGGGAGCTGCATTTCCCGGGGTGATCATCACCTCCCTTCATTTCCAGCCTTTTTTTGTGACGGGTCACGCCTCGTTAAGGCACCTCGGGCTGTTAAGGTAAAAAATAATTAAGGATCCAGCAAACAAGGAAAGCCAAACCTGGAGCAGGACTGCTGAACTCGGAGTGCCAGCAAATCCCAGCACCAAGGACAGAATTCCAAGGGATCCGTCGTGATCCTGAGGGTGCTCCTAGCACGGTTTGTCACAAAACAAACCATCCAGCCTCCACCTGGCACAGGGATATGGCCCCCAGAGGAGGCTGGATGCAGGAAAAAGGGGGGATTTGGTGGCAAAAAAAACCTGAGGAAGAGTTGGGAGCAACCCTGCTCCTCCAAGCACTCCCAAGGAGCTCCTCACGTGGTGTCCTGATAACCCACACGAGGCTTTCTGTGAAGAGCTGGGAAGGCAGCAAATCCATTGATTTTCCAGCAGGGATTTCCAGAGATGAAAACAAACGCTCAGAGACCTCCGGGGTCCTTCGTCACAGGCTCCAGATTTCCCTGCAAACCTCGTTTTGTGTGGAGACCCCAATAACCCGGGGTTCCCTTTCCTCTCCCTTCCCCCCCAACACCTCTCCCCCAGCCTTTTGGTGCTGGATGAGCCCACAGAAGCTGATCCCTCGCTCGTGAGGGCTGAAGCAGAGGAGAAAATGCTGTGGGGGTGCATTTGCAAGGCGACCCGGGCTGGAGCACTTCGCTCCCCGAGGAATAAGGAGCCAAATCCTTCCCTTGAGGCTGAAATATTCCAGGGAGCCAGGCCAAATCATCTGGCTGGTGTCCCTTTTTCCCAGATCAGGGAAAGGAGGCAGGGTATCCCTGGTGGGGCATCACCTGTGTCCATCCTACAGGGCTGGGGCTGGGCACGGCTGAGAGCCCCAGGAAAACAACAGACTTTTGTGCAAATAATTGGGGAATAATTCAGAGAAAGCTCCAGGGTACCTCACCTGGGATCATGGATCCACCACCCTGTTGCTCCTCTGCCCTCAACAGCCCTGAAGCCACAGCCAGACTCCTGAATATTTCCCTTTCCTGGCTTGGGCTCTGATCTCCTGCACCGGGATCGGGAGCACCCCCACGGCCTTGGCTGAACACGAGGATGTTTTCTCCTGTCAGAAACACAACCAGGGGAACTCCTCCGTGCCAAAACAAACCCTGCAGCCCCACCCGGCCCCGCTTCAGGAGGTTCCTTACCTGGAGCTTGAGCCTGGGCAGCAGCGTGGCAGGAGAGGGTGTTCCCAGCCCCTTTTCCCTGGAGGAAGCGGGGTGGAAAGGCTGAGGGGAGGAAATGGCATTGGGGACCGCTGGCTCTGGGTGCTGGCACAGCAGAAACCCCCCTGAATCAACCCCACTCACCCACGCTGCCTCGGGGAGGAAGAGACAACAGCACCTGAGACCCAACCGGGAGCACTGGGGAGCAACAGCTTTAGTTGGAATTTCTTTTTTTTTTTTTTTCTCCCCAAAATCTCCTTTTTCTTTAAAAAAAGGCCCGTTAACAATAAGAACAAAAACCAGTTAATTGCACAAGTGCCTCGGGGAGAGGGAAAGGGGCCGGGTGCTGACAGACCCTCTGTGCTGTGGGGACTTGGACAGGAAACCCCTTAAAGCCCCTGAGGAGAAATTTAAGGTGCTGTTGTGGGGCCCACGGAGCGTGATCACTTCTGGGGATGGAATTTTGGGAAGAGGAAAGGACACCATTCCCTCCACCAGATGCCTTTCCTAATCTTTTCTTCCTTTTTTTTTTTTCTCCTTCCATTGTTTTTAAATTAACCTGAAAAGAAAAAAACCCATCCTCTAACACAACCTTTACACATCCTCTGGTAGCAGCTCTTCACCAAAAAGAGCCTTTGCACTTAAAATAACCTTTCTGTGCAAAAATATTTCACCTCCCAGGTGAAACACCTGAAAGCTGGGGAGCAGGAGGAGGAAAGGAGGCCGTTCAAAAAACTCGATTTAAAAGGAACAAGGGGGGAAAAAAATATGGGCACAGGGTGCCACAAATAGAGCTTTTTGGCAGCAGGTTTCTAGCAAGGGTTATTTACAGGTTAAACTGGATTTGAGGAGCCTCGAAGAATTAGAAATCAATGGCAAAGAGCACCTGGAGCATCCCCAGAGAGCTCAGATTTCAAATCAGGAGAGAGATTCTCTCTTTTCCCTCTTTATTTTTTTTTTCCTTGGCCTGTAGAGGGATTCTCTGAATGGCACCAATTCCCTCCCCTTTTCTGGCCTCCTCCATTCCCTCTCACCATCCTCCTGATCCATCTCCTGAGGTCTTTGGCAAGCCCCAAACCTCCAGCTTCTTCCAGAGGTGTCCTGCACCACATCCAGGTGGGATGAAGCTCCTCCCGGTTAGAAAAGCAGGCACGGCAACGAGCATCTCCCTGCCCACAAACAAGAAAGTCCCTGTCTGCAGAGACATGAAAACAACCCAAAAATCAACCCAAAAGGCTCACAGGGCCTGTGGATAGAACAAAATAAATAATAAAAAAAGTATTTTTTGGTGCGAGGCGCTGCTTGGGCTGAGCACGTCCCAAATTTGGGGATACCCCAAATTCTTATGGTGCTTCAGCACATCTGGTAGCCAAAATCCTGCCCGTGGTGGTGGGAAAGGGATTTACTGTGCTTCCTCTTCAAATACGCATTTACAGGACTCGTATTTGCCTCAAACCCCATCATTTAAAAGTGGTTTCTACAACCCAAAACCAGCCCCAGCTTCCCCCACCCCTCCCCAAAGCGGTTACGACTTGTACTGCTCGTTACAAAAATTAGATTTTTATTTGTAAATGCCTAAAAAACCCCGTGATCTCTTTCGGGATCCCTCCCCACCCCTTCCTTGCCCTCTTGAAAGTT
The DNA here is from genome assembly GCA_013389985.1 of Dryoscopus gambensis. Taxonomy (NCBI): domain Eukaryota; kingdom Metazoa; phylum Chordata; class Aves; order Passeriformes; family Malaconotidae; genus Dryoscopus; species Dryoscopus gambensis. Next base: position 220,450 of record WEIT01036324.1, on the reverse strand, counting down.
TTTTTTTTTCGGTAAGAAATAGTTTAACTGGATGAAAAGCCATCCCCTCCCGGATGAATTCCCATCGAGGCAGGGTGGATGCCTCCTGCCAATTTCCAGTCCTGGTGGAGAACTTGCAAACTTCGGCCTCTTCAAACCCAGGGAGAGAGCAACCTCCACTTCTTCTCTTCAAAATCCGCTTAAAAAAAGGAAGAGGGAAGGGGGAAAAAGCCTGGGAAAAAATTCCCAGCCAGGGAGAAGCGGACGAACACGGGCTAGATGGCAAAATCCTCGTGGTCCTGGGGGCTGAAGGCAGCTGCCCGCAGCATGTCCAAGGAGTTGACGAGGATCAGGGTGCCCGTGAGGTGCTTCCAGCGCTTGGTGATGGGGTTCTTCATCTTGTCCAGCCCCGTGTGCAGCTCCTGGATGACGTCCCGGTAGCTGTCCCCCATCTGGCTGCTCCACGTCAGCAGGAAGTCGTACGCCGGCTTCCACATGGCCTGGGGAGAGGAGGGGACAGGTGGGAGGGGATCAGAGCTCAGCCGGCACCCCAGAACAAGCACATTCCTGGGAAAACACCCCCCAGATCCCTGTGATCCTGCAAGAAGAGTGTGCTCCGGAGGGATCTCCAGGGAAACGCGGAATCGTTTGGCTTGGCAAGGCCTTTGGGCCCACGGCGGTGGGCTTGGCAGTGCTGGGCGAGCAGCTGGCCTGGAACACCTTGAAGCTCTTTTCCAGCCGAAAGAATCCCGAGATCTGTTGGGTGCAGAAATCGCACCACAACAGAGATCTGCGACCCAGAGGGCCCCCGTGGAGACCCAGATCGCCAGGGAGGGCCCGCGGAGGCCCCGCTCTCACCTCGCTGTCCACCGTGCCCGTCTTGTCACGGTGCGGGGCCTCGTAGGCATCCATCTGCTGCTTGGGCACCTTGGCCAGCTTCTCGGCCAGCTCCCGCCAGCGCTGGGCCACCTCCACGGCCGTGGTCAGCAGCACGAAGTCCTGGATCAGCCGCACCACCAGCCCCTGGCAGTCCATCTTCAGCAGGGCCTGGAGGACAGGGGGAAAAAGCGAGCAGGGGGTCAAGGCCGGCAGGTGAATTCCCTCCGGGAGCATCCCAAAAATCCTCCCGGCCTTGCCGGTGACAGCTGGGGAAATCAGGCCACCAAGCTGGGCAGGAGAGTAATCCCATTAATTGAACAAAGGCTCGACCCCTCTGGGATGGGGTTTGCTGGCCAGCACAGGCTCATTTCTCCAGGCAGCCCCTCCCGGGATGTCCAGGCCCCACCTTAAGCAGTTTAAAGCATCCCAGGGGCTGAGGACAACAGATGCTTGTGATCAAGAGAACTAATCCAGACTCCCTCCCCGAGCTGCAGGATCCTTCAGAGCAGTGGGCAAGGGACAACCAGGATGTTTTGGGATGGGACCTGGACATCAGCCCTGTGAGGGGATGGGCAGGGGTGAGAGCCAGGTGAAGACTCCAACAGTGCAAGTATTGCTCAGCTCGGGATGTTCTTCCTCCTCTCCTCCTCGTTCTGCATCATTTATTGTCCTAAAAGCCAAGACTTTCCACAAATGGCTTTGAAGGGGAACGAACAACTGCATCAGTCTGGGTTTTCTAGGTAGGAATGACTTAGCCAGGAAAAAAAGGAGGGAGTAGGGTTAGCTCCTGCCTGAAAGCATCAAATCCCATTAAAATGCCCTCAGAGTGGGATGAAGCTGCAGAAGGGGAAAAACCTACAGGGCAGCCCAGGAAAGGAAGGGTTTAATGGCAGTGTTCAGTCTCAGGGGATGGGACCTGACTGCCAGGATCATCATCCCACTCCCCAGGGCCCCCTCAGCCTCCGCCGGAGCCTCTGGACCACAAAGGTCCCAGCAGCAGCAACCCCAGTCCTTGGGCAAATCCCACCCTGAGCCTCAGGAAGGGGTTTGATGTTATTAAAACATGGAAATCAAGCAAACAGACCCCACCCACTCCTTCGCAGCAGCACGGGGAAGGTTCTCACAGAAATCACGGATAAGGTGGTTCCCCACGTGGCCAGAATCCACCTTTCCGCCACCGTGGCTCCTGACATCCTCTCCCAGCACCGGCCGCTGGGCAAATCCAGGTCTGGCTCTGGGGCAAAGAAGGGTTAAATCCTCCCCGCGGAGGCTTCACTTGGGGGAGGGAAGATGGGAACATCTGAAACCACTCGGGCGATTTGCAAAGCAAAAGCAGCATGGTCGATTTTCCCCTTATCTGCTCCCAGCTGAAAGCCGAGCTGGGCTCTGATCACAGCTGCAGCCCAGCACGTGGCTGCTCCTCCAAAGTGCTGACACCGCTTCCTGCGGGAGCCAGGGAGGCGTCAGCCCCTGCTTAAACAGGCAGGGAAAATCCACTGGAAGGAGCACTCACCGGGTCGTCCAAAAGACATCAGGAAGCATTCAGATCTCACACACCTGTGCCAGAACCGCCTCCTCTCCTACAGCCCACAGACCCACCAGCCTCTCTGGAACCACCAGCTTCTCTGGATCCAGCCCCCTTCTCTGCATCCCCCACCTCTGGATCCACCACCCTCTCAGGATCCACCACCCTCTCAGGATCCACCACCTTCTCCAGATCTACCACCCTTGTCTGGATCCACCACCCTCTCTGGATCCACCACCCTTCTCTGGATCCAGCACCCTTCTCTGCATCCACCACCTTTCTCTAGATCCACCACCTTCTCTGGATCCAGCATCCTCTCTGGATCCACCACCTTCTCCAGATCCACCACCCTTGTCTGGATCCACCACGCTCTCTGAATCCACCACCTCCTCTGGATCCAGCATCCTCTCTGGATCCACCACCCTTGTCTGGATCCACCACGCTCTCAGGATCCACCACCTTCTCCAGATCCACCACCCTCTCAGGATCCACTACCCCCTCTGGATCCAGCACCCTTCTCTGGATCCAGCATCCTCTCTGCAGGCAAGGGATCTAAAAAATCCTAAGGAAAGGGCAGACTGAACATCCTCAAAGCTGCCTTTCCAGGCAGTCCCTTGGGATCCCAGTCCCTTGGGAAAGCAGGCTGAAGGAGCTGCTCTCATCTCCTGCCCGGGGTCAGAGGCAGCGGAAGAGGCCGCCTGGAGCCGGGAGCGCTGCAGGGTTCAAGAAGGATGGAGCTGCAGGAGATGGATTCTCCTGCTCCTCCTGCTGCAGGAGATGGATTCTCCTGCTCCTCCTGTTGCTCCAGGTGAGCAACAAAACAGCAGCCAAGGAAAGCACCTGGGAGGCCACCTCAGCACGAAATCACTTGAAACGATGGCTCTGGGAGCGCCGCGCATTAACTCTGAAAGCTACTGATGGCCACAGCAGCGCCTGCCGTGCCCTGGCAGCTCCAACCACACGGGCAGAGGTGACAGGAGATGGGGACAGCACCAGAGCCACGTGGGGATGGGGTGCAAGGCATCGCAGACGCTGAGGTGGCAGCCAGAGGGGGAATATTACTGGGAACAGCAACGCACTGGGATTAGCTCAGCAGACTTAATCCTCCAATGGGATTATGCTCCAATTTTTTCCATCCTCCTCCCTCGCCCTGGACAAGACTCCCGGGATAGCTGGGTCCACCCAGGTGTGACCTGGGCTGTGCTTCGCCAGAGCCCTCCGAAATGTTTATTATTTACTATTTATTCCCCCGGGAGCAGCTGGGAACCAGCTCCGCCAGCCCAGCAGAGAGCGGAGAGGGTGTTTGATATTCAAATCCCAGTTCAAAGCAGAAGCACCTCCACTTAAAAGGCATCCAGGGGAGACTGAATTTACATGCCAGCTTTGAAATGCAGAATTCCATTTCCTAATGAAGGGAAGCAGCACGTGGAAGAAAACAGCTCCCACCTGGGACTTCCTCCGACACAGAGGGATAAAGGCCCTGTGTCCCCAAGGAGACCACAAGACCCATGGGGTGAGAGGATGCTCGTGCACAGGCTCCTGTCTCATCCTCCTCTCTGCGATATAGGTCAGGTTTCGACCCAAAAAAGTGTTCCCCAAAATAACCCTTGTTTAGGCATCAAACATCTCTTTCACTCGTTTTCTGTCTGTCACCGCCTCCAAAACCATCTCACACATTTAAAATACACACTCCCAGCCTTAAATAATGATTTTTTTTTTTGCCTCAGACTGGTTCCATGGGGCAATTTCCTTGGACAAGATGCCCAGCTGGATCTCAGCATGCTGAGGGTGGTGAGGCCCTGGCACAGGGTGCCCAGAGCAGCTGTGGCTGCCCCTGGATCCCTGGCAGTGCCCAAGGCCAGGCTGGACGGGGCTTGGAGCACCCTGGGATACTGGAAGGTGTCCCTGCCCGTGGCGGGGGGGGGAAAGGGGTGGGCTTTGTGGTCCCTTCCAACCCGAAGCCACGGACACCCTGACCTGCAGGACTTCAGGAGAGCTCCAGCCCCCCCAGGAGCTCTCTGCACACACCAGGGACAAGCAGAAACACTTGGCAGGAGACAGGCAGCACATGGATACCTGGATACCGGGAGTCAGAGCAAACAAAACACAATGAGAGGGGGAAGGAAAAAAAAAAATATCCCAACCTCATCTCGTGTGTGACCTTTACAAGCAGCCTGGAGAAGAACAAGCTCAGAGTTTCCTTTGCACAGCTCCCCGCTGCCGTGCCAGGGGCATTCCCAGCAGAGCCGTGTTTTTCCCAACAGCAGCGTCTGCTGGAGGGATGATAAACGAGAGTGTCTCTAAGAGCCAGAGAGGGAGAAGTGCTGGGTCTCAGGGCAGGCCTAACCCCACGGGCCAGGCACCAGGGGCAACGAAATCTGCTTGAATCCGTGCCCAGCTTTTTTATCTGAACCATCCATGTGCCGCCCGCTTCCGAGGGGCAGGGAGGAGGCAGGGAGAGCTCTCCCTCTCCGCTGTGCTGGGTAATTCCCGAGCCACATCCCCCCGAGTTACCTTCACACTCCGGTGCTAGTGCCTGATTAGAAAAATAGTAATTAAAGGCAGATTACTGATTAACCAGTCATCATGACCAGGCTTTGCCTCGCTTGGCTGCTGGTGCACGACTCTGCCACTGGCATTTTGTGTGCTCAACAGTGAACTCTGATAAACCTGCTTCTGCTTCCCCCTTCCCAGTCCTTCTGGGGGGAGACAACCAATTTTCGGATGAAATGGCCACACTGGAGCTCAGTGCAGCTGGTTCCTCTTGCCAGAAAGCCAGTCCATTTGTTACAAATAAAATCAGATTTAAACACAATAAAATCCATTACTGCTCCATTGCCATCCCCTGAAACATCATTATTTTCTTCTTCCAAAGGACTCAATCTAATTTCTCCATAGGCTAAGGAGGATTTGACGGCAGCAAGGGGTTTGGAAGTGGCATCGTGTTCCACCAAGAAAGGAGCTCATCCTTTATCCACGGGCTCAGCCTCCCAGAGAGCAGGATTAGACAAACAAGGAGAATAAAACCTGCCCTGGGACTCTGCTCTCCAGGCAGCCACCGGGGAGCAGGATGTTTTCCTGCAGCTCCCTGAGCCTTATCTTCCCCTTTGTCTCCCCACTGAGGATTCTCCATGACCTACGGACTGCCTGGGATCCCTGAAAACAATGGGAACGGATAAAAGCGACACCTACGGGGTTTGCAAACAGGGAAAGCAAACAGCACAAAGCTCCCGGGAAGATCCAGCAAGAGAGCATGGATTTCATCCCAGCATTCACTGAGCTTGATGACTGAAGGAGCAAACCCTCCCTCGGGGGAAACAGGGGGCCACAGGGGGCATTTTCCAGTGCTGGATGAGGGAAGGGTCGCTGATGGCCAGGAGAACCCTGCAGCAGAAGCAGTGTTGGTGGCACGACCCGAAAGCTGAAAGTCAAAGCTAAAAACGTCGCCCCACAGGCCCCGAAGTGGCAGCCGGGCACAGGGAACTCTCCGGACAACACTCCCACAAATAACTAGGGATTCCATACTCTTCACAACACCTTCTACTCAATCCTTGCACTTCCCCCTTCTCCCTAAAAGGAGTGAGGGAACCGCACTCCTTCATTCAGCTCCAGCCCCCTTTGCCACGATTTCATTTTGCCGAGCTGTTGCTTAATCCAATTGACATTTTAAACCACGCTGCTCCCCCGTAACTCAGTTATCCCACTCCTTCGGGAGGGCAGGGAACGGGAGAGAGCTGCAAATCTCTTCCAGACATTTCGCCCTGTATTTTCTTTGGCTTGCTTCCTGCGAAATGCTAGGAACGATCGCGGAGGCGATGTTTCATACAGGATTGACTTGCTAATGGCATCCTAGAAGTACTGGCAGGCAGCGCTCTCCCAAACTCCTTTCAGGACAAGGAGCAAGCCACGCATTTCCATCTGCAGTGTATAAAACATCCCAGCTCAGAGGTGCCCTTGGTTTTGCTGCCACTCAGAAAAAAAAAAGAATCCCCATCCCTGGAAGTGTTCCAGGCCAGGCAGGGCAGGAGCTTGGACAGGGCTTGGAGCAACCTGGGATAGCGGAAGGTGTCCCAGCCCATGGCAGAGGGGTGGGACTGGATGGGCTTTGAGGTTTCTTCCAACCTGAGCTGTTGAGTGATTCTGGAATTCCAAGTACCTCAGCACGTCCCTCATTATTGCCATGATCCCTCTAAAGCAAGAGCCCACCAACCCCAGGGCTGGACTCCCACCACCTGGCAGTGCCCAGAGGTCTTCAAAAGACCTCAGAGATGGACTTCACTCTCTACAGACTGAATTCAGAATCTTCCACTTCCTGCTCACGCTGATCCCTCTGCAGAGCCGGGAACGAAGCACCCCCCCTTCGCCAGGCCTCAGACTCACCGTCATCAGCTCCTTCTGGAAGGACTTCCTCTCCTTGTTCTCCACGCTGTTGCAGTCTTCCTTCAGCTTCTCCAGGACGGAGGCCACTCGCTCGGGCTCGCTGTCCAGCTCCGCCCGGCAGAAAAATGTGAGCGGCAAGTTCAGGTAGCCCAGGGCGTCAGCGAAGGAGCGCCAGCTGCTGAGGTTCTCCATCAGCAGAGTCCTCACCGAGGCATAGATGTAGGTCAGGAACTTGCAGGGCCTCAGGATCTGCTCCAGCAGCAGGCTGGTGGTGAGATCTGGCCCAGAGAAGTAGCTGGGTTTGACCTTGCCAACCACCAGGACGTTTTTGGTGTGCACGAGGCCGATTTTCCCCTGGTAGTAGCCAATGTACCACTCCTTGGTCCACAGCTGGCCTTTCAACCTGATCTTCTCCTCACTGAGGAGGGCTATGACGTCTCCCTTCTTGTACTCCAGCAAATAGTGGTTCTTGCTCTGCCTCACCACCGTCTTCAGCAGCTTCCCGTACTTCAGGCTCAGCACTGGCCGGTCCTGAAAAACCGGATACTTGGCAGTGGCAGCCAGAGGGGAGAGGATGATCTTCCCCACCTCGTTCTTCTTGAGGAACCGCCTCTGCCCCATCGGTTTGATGGCGCTTTTCGGAGGCGGCTGCGGCGTCTGGACGCAGAACTGGGTCAGGATGGCATCCTGGTCATCCTTGACCTGTATCCTCAGTGTGAAGTCCGAGAGCTCGTTGGGGTCGTGGGACGCGATCGGGAAGATGAGGCGGCTGACCTTGCCCAGCTTCATCTGGAAGCCCCGGACGATCTTGGCTTGCTCGCTGGCCTTCACCTCGTAGTTGGTCATGTTGGAGAACATGCAGAGCTTGAGGTCCTGGGGCCGGGACAGGGCAAACTGGTGCTTACCCCAGAGCTGGAGGGCAACGGGAGCCGGGCTGTGGGACTGCCTGGTGACCTCGTTGACCAGCAGGGTCTTGGGTGCACACTCGTGGCCGAACACAGCCACCACGGTCTTGAAGGAAGGGTGGATGTGCTTGGGGCCGTAGACGCCCACCGTGATCTTCTTGCTGATGTAATCCCACACGGTGTAAGGGTAGAGGATGTTCTGGCCCTGCGCCACGGCCGCGACGTACATGCAGGGCTCCAGGTTCTCCAGCTGCACCTGGATGGTGTCCCCATAGGAATAGCTCAGCTGCATTGGCGTGTACGGCCCCTCCTTCATGTCACTGCGCAGGCACTGCAGCCCCACCAGGCTCTTGCTCACGATGTCGTTCTTGACCTCCGCCGACACCTTCATCTCCAGGACGATGAAGGTCTTCACCTCCATGTTGCTGAGTTTGATCTGCAGGACAGGGCTGATGGTGCTGCACCTGTCGCTGTTCAGCTCCAGTGGCGGGTCCAGCATGGCCTTCATGGAGATCTGCTGCGTCTCCCCGGGGCACACGTGGCCCTCAGGCACGTGGATGCTGATGTTGGTGTCCGGCAGCTGGACAGCCCCACCGGAGCTGTCCAGCTTGCACACAATGTTGGTCTCCACCGGCTGCGTCTGACCCCAGCCAGGATTTTGGCCAAGCAAATCCAAGTCATGGCAAGACCTAGCCAGCTTCCTGTGGTTCAGCCACGCTGTCCTAAAATCCTCCCTGCTCTGGAACTGCTCGGGGGTGGGAGACTTCAGACCGCTGAAGAAACCCGACGACGCCGGCACGTCCGACTTGGCCTGGAGGACGGACAGCTCGGACAAGCTGTAGGAGCGCTTACTTCGGAAGAAGGGGTTGTCCCTTCTCACGGGCTGCTCCACATCCAGCCTGTTCGTGGAGGGAAACTCATCAAAAAGGTTCCCCAGGCTGCTGTTGGCGGCCGAGCCGGGAAGAGCCGATGTGGGAGCCCCCGTGTCAAAGAGCAACAAATCCACGGCGACGCTGGAGTCAGACTCTTTATCCGAGCCAGGCGCTGCCTGCAAATTCCCATTCAGGAACGGGTTGGTCTGCGCTCCGTTCAGGAAGGGGTTGTTCTGGTAGGATTTGGCAGAGTTCCTCTTCACGTCAGTCCATTCCCCGAGCAGGTCCAGCTCCTTGACGCCCTCGTCGGGGCTCTCCAGCAGATTGTCGATCATCCCGCTGTCCGTGAGGGAGGAGTTGCGGTGGTTCACAGGCTGCACGTAGGAGGATGGGATGTATCCCATCTCCGTGGTGTTGTGGGCGTACCACCACTCCCCTCCCGACGTGTCCAGCACGTACAGGTGGTCCCCCTTGGAGAACTTCAAGGTGGTGAAATTTGTGGGACAGTAATCCTTGATTGCCACGACTTCCTTTGCGTTCCCGAAGGATGTGGGGTTGTCCACCAGCAAGGCACTGGGAGAAGGCACTGCAGAGGCAAGGAGGAGACAGCACTGTGAGAGATGCACAGCAGAGCCACCACGAATTTGCAGTCATTTACTCCAGGTCACCCCTCCACACTGTTTTAAGTGATGAAGGTAAGTTTTGGAATCACTGAATCATTAAAATTGGAAAAGCCCTCCAAGATCATCGAGTCCAACCATTAACCCAGCACTGCCACATCCACCACTGGGCCACGTCCCCAAGTGCCACACCTACGTGTTTTTTGGACACTTCCAGGTCCTCTAATTCCCTGGGCAACCTCTCAAGCCTGAAGGTTTTCAAGAAAACTCCACTATTTCTGCTACATTCACATCTCTCTTCCCTAAAGGGTTCATCCAAACCCAAGACAACTCTCCGTACAGGCTAAAAGCCCTCTTGCTCTGCTGTAACCCTTCTCCTGCACATGCCAAACATGGCCAGAGAAGCCGTGGCTGCCCCTGGATCCCTGGAAGTGTTCCAGGCCAGGCTGGATGGGGCTTGGAGCAACCTGGGATAGTGGGAGGTGTCCCTGCTTTCAGGTCCCTCCCAAATCAAACCATTCTGTGTTTCTAAAGGTCACCCAGTTTGAAGCCTCACAGAATCCCAGCACCTCCCTCCCACAGTGCTGTCGTGGTCCTGGCAGCATCTCCAACCTCCCCTGCAGCAGTGCCAGCGGAAAGGTTTCCTGCCAGGGGATCCCAGTTTACATCCAGGCTGGGTGGAGCCTGCACCGCCACCCTATTTATTGGCTTTTACTCTCATTTTCAGGACGTGTTTCTGTAAAAAGCACCAAAACCCAAGCTGCAGATGACGTCCCATCAATGGTTAAATTGTTGACTCCCTAGGCAGACTGAAGAAAACAAAGAAAGCTGGATTTTCACCAACAGGGAGCTGGGACAGCACCTGCTTCAGCGGGCTCGAGGGCTCTCTGGGAGGAAAAGGGAGTTTAGAAAACACAGGAAGCCCTTAAAATCCCGGAGACAAAGGGATGGGAGCTCAGACTGCACATCCCTGCAGCAACTGCTTCTCACCATGGAAATAACGAGGCGAGGGAAGATACAGCTGAGCAAAGAGAAGCCTTCAAATATAGCCCAGGGATCAAATATTCGGAGGAGAAGAGTTTTGTACACATCCTGAACGACTCGTCCGCCAGCATGCAAAGGCGTGAGGACATTTACCCAGTGCAAAACTACACAGAAACTCCAAATTGGAATTATTTTGGCAGCGTGGCGGGCTGGAAGCCGCTGTTAACTCAGCCATCCTGCAGGACGGAGCATTTTTGGTGTCAGATCAGACAGGCAAGTGGCTGTTCCCGTGTCCCTCCAGCTGCGCATGCAGAGGGTTAACAGGGATGTGCTGAAACCCCTTGGAGAGGAGGAGTCATTCCTATTTTTGCACTAAAACCCATCCAATTTGCAGCAAGTGTTTGATGTTCAGGTGCTACACCTGCAAAAACAATCGCGTTTGTGTTTATTTTCGAGGCCCCCGGCGCACTCCAGCCTCCACCTGGAGTTCTTCCTTGGGATGCTCTCCTGCCAGGGGAGCAGCAATTCCCCTCCCACCCGACCATGGCTTTTATGCTGGGTAAGGAAAACACAGCAGGAAAAAAAAAGGCAACAAAAGGTGGGGGGAAAAAAAGCATTACTGGAGCAACCTGCAGGCTCCCAGCGCCAGGGAGAGGGAACACCTTAGTTGCCGCCTTGTTGGTGTCACCGAGCCCTCCCAGGAGGGGAGGAAGGGCCCGAAATGAGGAGCAGGATCAGCCCCACGCACCTTTGACGTCGCAGAGCGTGGTTTCAGCGAAGCCCTCGCCCAGGTCGATGAGCGTCCCCTCGGACTTGCACCGCGGGAGCCCTCCCGAGTTGGCCGCCCGGATCCTCTGCGCTGCCATCTCCGCTCCCGGCGGGCACTACATGGCCATGGGGACCCCAGTGTCACCTCGGGGAACCAGCCTGGGGGACAGAGACAAGGGCCAGGGTGTTAGAAAGGCTCCGGGTCCCCCCCTGGCCCATGCCACCCACGTGCTGATCCTGTGGTGCCGATACAGGAGAGTGTCCTCCTGCTCTCCTTAAACCATCACGGAATGTAACCTGGGTGCTCCCAGGAACCACCAGTCCTCGGAGAGCCAGGACAGCCTGGTCTTGCACGATGCTGGACACAACCCCATACGAAGCAGCCCTCTGGCCTTACAGAGTTTCTGGGGGATATGCTGCTCCCAGGGTCATTAACTGTTCCTTCTCCCCGTTTCCCAAGCATTTGCTCGTTGCTGTAACACAATTACGAAACCACCGAGCACCGAGCTGCTGTGGGAGCATGGAAGACCCACAGGACTGGGCTTTTTCCATGTTGTCCTGGGTTACAGTGTATTCTATCCCCATTTTCATGAGCTGTTGAAACCAGGTGTAGCAATGTTCCCTGCCTCCTCCCCCTGGACTATCTCCTGTTAATGGGCCCAACCAGGCCCTTGCCCCATGACCCATAGATAACTCGCTCCTGGGCCATCTCCTGTTAATGGGCCCACCAAGGCCTTGCCTCATGACTCACCATCCCGTTGTGAGATGCTCCGCCCAGGGGGAAGGAGCCAAGCATTCCCAGCTGGATATAGCTGGGGTTTTGGAACAGCAGGGCCCAGCCTTTCCCACTGGATTCCCAGAGGACGAGAGCTACACAACCACCACTGGACTTTCTGAGGAAGACCAGACCTTTTCTACAGGATCACTGCTTCAACAGAACCACTTCAGAGAGAACTGCAGCTCTCACCTGACCAGACTGCTGCCCCCACCCTGCCCGGCAGGTGCCAGGTTACCCTGACTCTGTCAGGTTAAGCCAGTGTTTCTGTATTACTGTTTTGTTACATATATATATATATGTATATATATATATATTAGTAAAAGAACTGTTAATCCTATTCCCCATATCTTTGCCTGAAAGCCCCTTAATTTCAAAATTATAATAATTTGGAGGGAAGGGGGTTGCATCTTCCATTCCAAGGGAGGCTCCTGCCTTCCTTAGCAGACATCTGTCTTTTCAAACCAAGACAGATGTTCAAATGGGTCATCCCCGTCTCCCACCACAGTGCTGGGATCTCCTGGGATGGGGACCGGCTCTTCCCGCTTGCTCCCTGCATCTCTCCCCTCACCCTGCCAACTGGGCAGAGCAACATCCCTTCCTGCACTGAATACAATAAAAATAAAGGGGTTTTTCCTCCTTTTTTTTCCACTTGCGAAAACACTTCCAGAACTCCCGTGGAAGAGCAGCTGCAGCTGCGCGCCAGAGCCGAGAGGGAGAGGAGCCCGTTCCCACAGGACACTCCGACCACCAACGCCGCGGCTGATGCAAGCGTGGGCGAGAGCTGCCCTGACGTCACCCGTGTCCTCTGCAGCTGGGACAGTGGCCAGATGGGCCAGGACAAGCAGGGAAGGCTGAAGGCATGGCTGTAGCACAGCCCGAGCCACGAGTTGCTGCTCCAAGGTTGTGCCAGGGAGCAGGGACGCTGTCCGGCGTACCCGGGATCATCCCAGAAATTCTGGATCCATCCCCTGTCTCCTGCTCCCTCAGAGCTGCCACAAAACTCCAGCCTGGATGCAAAACACCAACAGGTCTTAAACATCAAAGTTTTATTCAAAAGTTGTGCTCAAATCCCTTGTTTTACAAAGGGATTTTCATCCACTCCTAATGCTGTTCTTCCTTTCTCCCCCTCCCATGCAAATTTTTTTTCTCTTCCTCCCTCAGCTTGAAAAAGAAATCAAGCAGAAAATAACAGCCAGACCCAAATTCCTGAGGCGGGAATACAGAGCCGATGCCTCCTCCGGCACTGTGAGGGAGAACAGCAAGTCCTGAAGGATTCGGTGCCCTTTTCTGGAACGCAGCAAGAGGAAATCTGCAGGGGAGAGCCTGAGCAGGAGATACCCCAGCCTGCTTGAAATGCTTCCCAAGCCATCCCCAGGGCTGGTATGCCAGGAATGTGGCTGGCTTGGAGGGATGCACCAGGCTCCAGCCAGAAAAGGGGAAGGGAGAACTTGCGTGCAAACATTTCCCCTTCCAGGAGAGCCTCCTGTTGGGTCCTGCTGGGAGCAATCCAAGGGGAGAGGGCTCGGCAGGGAATAAACTCAGGGAAAGCAAGCTTTGGGGCAAGGCTGAGCTTATCAGGGCTGGGACAGGTAAGAGGGGGGGACCTGGAGCTGCTGCCAGGGGCGAGACAAAGGAAAGATCAATGGGAAGCTCCAGCAGGAAGTAAGGAAGGGAGGAAGGATGCTCGCTCCCCTTGGCCAGCACCATTCACCATCCAACCCAGCTCCAAGCCCCACTGTGCTGTTTCCCATCAATGCCAGGCACTGTTTGGGATTTGAGGTTTTCCAGGTGGTGTGGAAACACCCCAAACACACAGTGCCTCCCTCGAGAGACCCCACAGGCACCACATGGGCTCTCATAGGGTTTTTTCCTCCCTGGCTGGGAGGAAAATTCCTCCCTGCCTTCACGGAGGCAAAAAAAAAACCCCTCCACAACGGCATCACCAGCACAGAAAGAGCTCAAGCGGCGAAGTTTTCACCAATTCTGGAGATTCTCGCACACGATCCTGCTGAAAAAAAAATAAAATCAAGCCACTGTGGCATTCCAGAACTCCCCCCTGCTCGGGCAGCACTGCACAAAGTCAGAAAAAAACCAAGTGCAAGCCACAGAAATGTTTTGGAACACCTGCCTGCTGGCCCAAATGAATTTTCTATTAATTATGACAGCTCCAGCCCCGACAGCTCTCACTGACGTATCCATAAGCCTGGAATTCGCAGGGATGCTCGCCCTCCCTCCACTTGTGTAAGGAGATGGGAAGCTTCGTGCCAAAGGTCTCTGACAGAGGTGGCTGTGGGGAGAAACAGCTGGAAAAATCCCCTCTGCACCCAACCAGAGGCCTCAAAAGGCAGCAAGAACCCACACGCAAATGGGAGATAATGCAAAGGGATTTCCTCTCCTGGCAGCAGCATCCTGGGTCTGCCTGTCCCTCCTGGATCTAGGGATGCACACACACACTGAAGGATGGGGGTCCAGGCCCCCCGTGGCTGGATTTGGGATGGGAGCCCTGTTTTGGAGCTGGGGATGGACCCTAAATATTCCTGAACGCAGAGGGAACCAGCAAACCCTCAAATTCAGGCTGTTCGAGGACAAAAGGGATAATGGAGGGGGGGGGAAACAAAGGGTGGAAGGGGCAAGATTTGTTTAGAAATCACCGAGACAATGGTCTGCCAACTCCTCTGAAAGCGCTTTAAATTTAGCCTGGGGTTAAATATAGCGCAGGGAAAAACCCAGCCCCACGTGTGTTTACCCAAAGCCACAGACAGCATCCGAAATGAACGGTGAGGGGGGCAGGAAACCAAGGGGGCGACCAGAGCTCGCCCCGACATTGCCAGCAGCTGGTCCTGCAGCCTCTCCAGGGCACCCACACCTGCTTTTCACACTGGTTTCTCCCCTCCCATTAGGAAAAGGGAATGCTGCAGGGTCAAATCCAACCCTACAAGCCAGGGGGGCCTGCTGCCTGCTCCCCCCACCATTCCAACAAATCCCAACAGAGGGCGGCTGCCTGGATCAGGGCCCCACGGTGGTTACATTATTCTTTCCAAAATCCTAACCAGGCTCTGCTGGGAGCTGGAGAAGGCTTTAGGGGAAGCCCCGGTGAGCACATTTCCATGGGTGCATCCTGGCAGCTTCCTGGGAAGGACGGCGCTGCCCCCGGATTGAACTCGGCACGAGCTAGGGGTGAGGATGAGGGTTTGGGATGGGACCTGTGGGCTGAGCACACTGCGGGGAGCCTGGCTGCTTCTCAAGGGGTAGAGAGGAGACAGCAGGGGGCATCTCCAGGGTCTCGAATCGGTGCTCCTGGATGTCCTCTTACAGAATCATGGAAGATCCTGAGCTGGGAGGGACCCCAAGGATCATCAATCCAACCGCTGGCCCTGCACAGACCCCCACCAACCCCACCCTGGGCATCCCTGGGAGCGGTGTCCGAACGCCCCTGGAGCTCCGGCAGCCTCAGGGCTGTGCCCATTCTCTGGGGAGCCTGGGCAGTGCCAGCACCCTCTGGGGAAGAACCTTTCCCTGATACCCAACCTGACCCTGCCTTGGCCCAGCTCCAGCCACTCCCTTAGGTCCCACCAGCAGGTCTGGGGCTGGTGGCAAGTGTCACACCTATTGAAAAAAAACACTTCTTAAAACTTGCTAGAAACGAAAGCCAAAGGTCATTTTTCCTGCAGCACTCGCAGATGCACAGCATTCAGCATCCCAGCTGCAGCACTTCCCGGCGTTCAGCAGCATGGAAAAGGTTAAAGACAACTCCTGCAAACTGTCAGACTGGTGCAACTTGTCCCAAAAATCCGACTGCAGGCCCAGGGGAGCCACCTAAAACCTCCTGGCACAGGCAGAGCCCCGTCCTCCCCGGCGATCCCCAGCTCCACCCGTCATTCCAAGCTCATCCTGATGGGATTATGGGATGGACACACCTCTGTCCCAACACTGAGCTATCAGTCGAAGACCTGCCACGGGCACCCAGCCCTGCTAGACAGAAAAGCAATCCCAGGAAAAATACCAAACCCACGTCCCGGAGCAAAGAAAGGCAATAAAACCGCGGGAACGCCCAAAAGTGCACAGCCCGAGGGCGGGAAGCACGATCTGCTGCTGGCCACGGGAACGCCCTCTCCAACAAGCCCAGCGTAGGTGGGAGAGGACCCCTCCAGGAGCCTCAGTGCTGGAAAATCCCAGAACTGCCAAGAATTTGGGCTGATAAGACCCAGGAGGGCTGGGGGGGTACCAAGCACTGTCAGGGCTGGAGATGCAGCCAGGTCCTTCCAGGTGCAGCCAAGGAGCTGCCACCAGCAAAGGGAGCAATCCCTGCCCATCCCACACTTCCCAGCCCTCCCTTGGAGCTGCAGGGTCCATCCCATCATGTCCGAGTCCATGGGAATCACAAGGAACAGGAGCCACCACGACCCAAGGCTGGTCAACTCTGCCATGACTGCCACCCTGCACCCCTTGCTTTCCCTGGAAAATCCATAAAAATCCATAAAATCCATGAAAAGCTGTGGTGCAAGCTCAGGGGAAATCTCCCACCTTATCCCTGGCCACAAACTGAAAACTGGGAAGAGAAGAAGGAACTTCCAATCAACCACTCGTCATCCTCTCCCCACGCCAGAGCCAAGATCAGCTCCAAGATCAACTCCAGGCACCTGCTGCTTATGGCTTTTAATTTGCTTCTTCCTTCTCCAAAGTCGAGTTCCTCTGGCTCTCCTACTAAAACAGAAGTGTTTTTGGAGGTTTCTTCTAAAAACAGTCGGCTTTGCTTGGATATGAGCAAATTTAAACTTTTTCTAGGTAGGAACTCCTGTCCCAGAGCCACAGCGCTCCCCACAACGCTTGTCCCACACAACGAATTTACTGAAAATGTTGCTTTTATCAGTCACAAAACCTCAAGTAGCTCAAATCCATGGAAGCAGATGCGGAAAAGACCCCTCCAAACCCTGGGGACATCCCATGCCTGAGGGATCTGCTCAGGCAGTGCCAGATGACACCAACACACTGCAGTGTGCAATGGCCTTCAAAAGAAGCCGAAAAAAGGCCCAAAGTGGCCAAAACTGCCAAATTTTAGCAAACAATCTGATTTAGGAACTTGGTTTTGCCCTGTGGATTCTTCCCCTTCAAGATCTCCGTCATGGCTACGACACAACACAACGCTGGCCCTTGCTCAACACGCTTCCCCCCAGTGGGAGATGATCCCACCACCTCGAGAATTCCCTCCTTTCTCCACACTTGTACTCACAGATCTTCAGGCACGTGAAAAACACAACATCCTCAAAACTGGCAACCACCAGCACAGCCCCACCCAGGTCCTCTGCAGCCTCCTACAAGGCTGGGATGACTTTGGAAGCTGCTGGTGGCAAGGAGCAGACTGATGACCTCGTAGCTCATCTCCCAGTGATCCAGGTCTCTTCCATGAGCCTTGCTAGTGGGCACGGGTGGGGAAGAGCTGCCTGCTGTTGCTTTTTTCCCCCTCAGAAGCCTGGCCCAAGCATTTTCCAAGTCCGATGCCAGCCGTGCCGCGTATCCCAGTGATTCCTGACCCCGCTGCCTCTCTCTTATCTCCTCCTCCTCCTCCTTCACCGCTTGTGTTTGCCAAGCCAACGCTTTCATCTTCCAGAAAAGCCACGCAAAGATAAACCACCCCTTAAGACAACACCAAACACCAGCTCTTTGTACCAGAGAGAACAGCCTGGCGTGAACTCACATGTCCGTCCCAGCACGAGCCTCCTCGCGGGAGCTGCCAGCAACGCAACACGCGGCGCTTCGGTCCCTTTTCCCAGCAAACAAGAAGGGACTTGTGCAACTATCGGGGCCTCCCATCCCTCCTGCGGCGCCCTCAGGTCCCAGGGGTTCGCTCTGGAGCCCGTTCCCACCATGTGATGTGGGAATGGCTGCGGCCGGCGCGGCGGCAGCGGAGCCCGGCCCTGCGCCGTGCCCTCCGCTCCCTGCCGAGCCCCACGGAAAAATCCTGCCCTCGAGCTCCAGCTTGGCTCAGCTCCTGCTGCCAGGCGAAGGCAAGCCAAGCACGGCCAGTTTGATGGAGAAGGGAGGGGAACAAAGGCAATTTTGGCCGAGTGTGTGCTGCCAGGGCCTGGTGTCCGTCATGGCCTCCCTGCCGGGGACGTCATCCTTCACAGGCAGAGCGGGAAGGACGGGAAAGATTCCTTTTATAGCAGCGACTCTGGAGCACGAGTCCCGCTGAATATCCATCACCACCTACTCAGAAACTCAAACATAGATCAGTCTTGAGGGCGGGAAAAGGGAGTTTTCCCCACAGGACCCCCTGCTGCTGCCCACCACCGATGCCGTGGCATCCTGGAGATGCAGGCACCACCCTCGAGCACCCACAGCAACCCCAAACCCCACCCCAAACCCCTGAAAACGGCGCTGTGTTTAAAAAACTCAGACGTGCAGGAAGGTGCTGGAGGTGCTGCACAGGGCAGGAACCCCGGTGAGGTTTAGAGTGCCACAGAAAAGGTTCTCCTGGGACAACGGGTCCTCCCGCTCCGCAGCAACGCCTCCCGGCAACAAAACCACAACACGCACGCCCGTCCTGATAACAGAGCAGGGAGGTAAATAAAGCTGGACTCGCTTCCATGGTTCCAGGACTACCACGGGCTGCAAGACCAGCCACCCACTCCGGCATCCCCAAAAAAAGCAAGGGATGTCTCCAGTGGGATTGTCCTTGGTGCAAGAGATGCTGCCGGAACGCTGGCACGGAGAGTGAGGCTCTCCCCAAGGACAGATTCCTCCGTTCCACAGAGCCAGTTAAAAACCCAGAGGTGGTGTCTGCCCAGACGTCTCTTGGTGAGGCAGTGAGATCAAAGGAGACCTCAACAGGCACCGTTCTGGACCTCTTGCCCCGGGGAGGGCTTGGTTCCCCAAACCCACGGACATTTTTGCCTCCACAAAGTCCTGCAGCAAGGAACTCCACGGATGGGCTGGAAGGCACTGGAAAACTCGTCTCCCTCAGGAACAGGCTCTCATCTGATGTCCACTAGCCCTCCTGTGAGAAGAGGCAGAGTTCAGCTGTGGTCCACCCTGCCCCTGCTGTCTGCTCAGTGCTCTTCCAAGAGACAAAACACTTCCTACTCCAAGCAGGGCACTCCCAAAGCTGTCCTGGCTTTTTAACAGGGAGCTGTGGACGGATGCTCCTCTGGCAGGGCAAGGAGTTTGATCCAGCCAAGTCCCACGGGGACCAACAGAACCATGAAAACCCAAAGCCACATCCAGCGCTGCGCTCCCAGAGAAGTCAAACACAAAAGCCATAAACTCAAGCTTTAAAACCCTTGGGCGGAACAGGAGGCCAGGAGAGAACCACCTTCCTCCAAGCCCTCACAGCCCCTCCAAAGTCCTTCACAAGCCCAAGAGTTCGGCCAACAGCCAAAGCGAGACTGTTCCTGAAGGATGTTTAGGGCTAAAAGCATGGACCAAACATCCCTCAAAGCAGGGAAACTCGGATTTGAGCTGGATCAGGCAACGGCCCAAGCTCGCCCAGGCAATCGGTGGTGGAGGAGAAATGAAACCCACATTTCCAGAGCCACAATTAAGACACGTTTAAAGAAAAAGGGGTCTTGATCCTGCCAGAATCACCAGGAAAATGCACACAGACACCACAGTCACCCAGGAGATCTCGGGCCAACACCCACAAGGAGCAGAGTAAGGGAAACCTTGGAAGCCAAAAGGAAGGGAAACAGCTTCCCAGCTCGGTGGGTGCTACAAGAACCATCTCATAATCACCCGGGGGGGGGCCACTCAACCCCTCCTCCCCATCTCAAATCAACCAGATCCATGGAAGCTTGAAGACAAAAGGCACTAATTGAGAAAATCCTGGAGCAACTCATTATCTTCCCACCCTCCAGCCGCAGCCCCTGCAGCATCTCCTTCCTCGGATAATTTGGATGCTAATTTGGCCTTCAAGAGCTGTCAAAAGCCCGAAGTCCCTGAACCACTGAGCTTCCCCCGAGAGGAGATGATGACAGAGCTTTAACTGCATCAACACTCCCGAGCCCTGTCCCCATCACCCTTCAGTGACTCTGCCCTTGTCTGACGGAGAGGAGCTGCTGCAACGCCACGTGTTCTCCTCGTTCCCGGCTGGAAAACCAGTCCCACCAGCATGACCGGGGAAGGGCAGGCACAGGAAAGTCACTCCTGCTGCTGGCTGGACAGGCTGCCACCACAGCTGGTGCGGAGAGGACAACACAAAGCTCCAGAGATGAGCTGCAGACCACCAGAGACGAGGCAGCTCCAAGCAGATCATCACACGGACAACTCCATGCAGCTCTCCCAGCCCAAGTACTCCACCAAGATTGATCTATCTCCAGGTATCCTCAGTCAGGAGGTCCACTTTTGGGAAAAACAAGGAGTTTGGTCCCCAACTCACCACCTGAGCAAGCCCATGGACACCAAGCAACAATGAATGAAATCTTTCTGGATTCCAAGAACTCATTCAAGCTGGGACAAAACCACCCCCTTGGTTTCATGTTCTTGCACACCTCCCTGATTAGTCCAGCACTGATCTGCTGCTGGATGGCAGGACACCTTCAGCTATGCTGAAAATGCTGATGGGAGCCAAAAACCTCCTTTCCTCTCTCTTTAGGTCAAAACAAATAAGAATCAGCACATTGCAATGAATTCCCTCAAAACAGCAGGGTTTTTTTAAGCTCCTCTTTGGTAAACATTCCCAAACCAGATTGCCCGGGACACCTGGGTTCAAGCAGCTTAACCCTTTGCTGCAGTTGATGGTCTTCTCATAGCAAGGCAAGATGGGGGTTGGTCACATCATGGGATGCTCCCAGTCCCACAAACCAGGGATTTCCACGGCAGAAAGAGGGCAAGTTTTTCGGGAGCACATGCCTGGAGAGCAAACTCCCGGGTGATGATGCAAGCAGGAAGTGGATGTGAGGACAGATCAGAGAATCATGGGATGGTTTGGGTTGGAAAGGACCTTAAAGCTCATCCCATTCCACCCCCTGCCACAGGCAGGGACACCTCCCACTATCCCAGGCTGCTCCCAGCCCCAGTGTCCAACCAGGCCTTGGGCACTGCCAGGGATCCAGGGGCAGCCACAGCTGCTCTGGGCACCCCGTGCCAGCACCTGCCCACCCTCACAGGGAAGAATTTCTTCTTAATATCTGATCTAAACCACTCCAAACAGAGCCTGGGTTAGGACTTTGGGTTTGATCCCACCTGCAAATCCAGCCAGCTGCAGACCCATCCCAGAAAGTGTTCCTGCCTCGATCCGGAGCTTTGAACACCACACTCATCACGCGGACACAAAAAACCACGTGGCTCGTTTCAGGTGGTTTTCAGCAGCACAAGTCCTCGCCTTAATTCAGCTCTGAGCTTTTCCTGGGGTGGGAATGAGCTTTCCAGGTGCAGACACCTAACCCCGCCAGCCAGGAGGGTGCCTGAGATACACCAAAACCGGCTGCTGTTTATGCAACAGAAGAGCGAACACCACGCCTGCTTGTTTAATTAATTACCCCGAAATTAAAGCCCATCAGACCGCACAGAGACTCCGCGCAACCTGCAAATTAACTCAGCCTGGGGGTGAAGGAGGTCACATAGCATCCAAGCAGTGGCTCCAAGCGTTTTCCACAGCATCAGGAGCACCACGATGGGGGGAAAAAACCCAAAACAACACCATCCACCCCCATCTGACGGAGCTTCGGGGTTTTGTTGTTTCGGTCAAGAGCTGCTCAGTGCCATCACCCGGGGTCAGATGGCTGATAAGGAACCAATTTCATCACTTTAAGCCCCAAATGTTTACAGGAAGGCTTTATCTGCAAACAAAGGCACGCACTTTGAACTGCAGCTCTACGTCAGTTTGGGAACACACGAGGTCCATGTCGGGATTAACGCGGTGTGAGGTGAGAGCCAAAGTCCTCTCTCCGCAGCCTTCACCGTGTGTGATGGCAAAGCTGCTTCTCTGGGCCAGGACGTAACCCTCAGCAAAAAATTCAGCCATTTTAGGGGAAAATGCCCCTTATTTAGCAAGGTGTTTGGGCACAGAAATAGTAATTTATGCAAATTTGGCAAAATCTTTGCTCTGTCTTGTTGGACGAAGCAGGGTTGGATCTCAAACACATTTTTTTGCAGCGTTAGTCACCAGGGAAAATTAAAATGACACCTGAAAGTCATCCTAAAGCCACGGCAGCTCGTTCCCTGCTCAAGGCAGAGCTTTGCTGGTTGAGTGGAGTCGTTTCTACAACTCTCTGCACTGCACTTGGAAGCACAAAACACCCTCCCCCATGCGCATCGGGCACGGAGCGTCCCCTAAAAAAGGGACAACTCCGAGCCGCCGCAGAGGAAACATTTCCAAAGGACAACTTATTCCCTCTCTGCCGGCTCCAAGAAGTCAGCCCCAGCCAAGGCTGGAAGGAGACAGACCTGCCCTTGGCTTCTCATGCCCAAGAGGAGCCCCAGAGCCACGTGCTCCGCTCATTCCTGCTGAGATTTCACAGAATCCCACGATGGTTTGGGTTGGAAGTGACCTTAAAGCCTTTGCCCACCCGTGGGCAAACCTTCCACCAGAGCAGGTGGCTCAGTTCCCATCTGCAAGACACCACAGAGCCAGATTTTGGATTTTTGCAGCCTGAATGAGGGGTGAAGTGTTATCAGCTGTGACAAGGGGTGGTTTGGGGCCAACACGAGTGCCCAAATTAGAGGAGACAAGACAAAGCCACTGAGAGCCACACGGGGCGCACAGAGAGCCCCAAGCCCATCCTCTGTCTCTACAAGAACACCTCTTTCCAGAAAGTAAGGACTAAACTGAGGTTTAAAAAGCCCCACATGTCCAGGGACAGATTCCCTGCGTCAGCAGGCCGCGAGCAGCACAGAACCTGCTCCATTTCTGGACTTCTGCGGGAAAACAACTTTAATCCCACCACTAGCGCTGCTTGGGAGGCTGCTTGGACAACCACAGTGACACGTTTCAACCTCCAGACCCAAAACATGGGGCTGCAAGCAGCAGGCTCTTGGCTGGAGGAGACAAATCCACGGCACCTTCACCGACCTGCCCAGACAACACCTCCTGTTCTCAGCATCTTCCACAGCAACATCAACATCCCAGATTTGTTTTTCCCCCCTGTTAGGATCGAGGTCTCCCATATCTCAGTGCTGGTCACATCCAGCAGATGTTGGTGCCAGTGACGGGACAGCTCTGCCAGGAGGAGCAGCCCTGAGGAAAGGACCTGGACGTCCAGGGGATGGGAGATGTTTCACAAGGGCCTGGAGGGACAGGACAAGGGGGAACGGCTTTAAACTGCCAGAGCATTGGTTTAGATGGGATATTGGGAAGGAATTCCTCCCTGGGAGGGTGGGCAGGCCCTGGCACAGAGTGCCCAGAGAAGCTGTGGCTGCCCCTGGATCCCTGGAAGTGCCCACGGCCAGGGTGGACACTGGGCTTGGAGCAGCCTGGGATAGCGGAAAGTGTCCCTGCCCTGGAACGAGATGAGCTTTAAGGTCCCTTCCAACCCAAACCATTCCATGATTCCACAGCAAGAACCTTCCAGGAGCTGAGGATGTCCTCCAGCACAACCAGCTGATGGCCACGTGCAGCCTGCAGTACTTTGAGGGGTCAGGCTGCAATTAGACACACTCTTGATGAGGGAAAAAGAAACCCTAAATATCAAACCAATGCAGATGGACCTTTCTTCTTCTTCTTCTTTTTTTTTCTTTTTTTTAATTAAAACTTGCTTGAAGTGCCACATAAAAGAAGTGAAATCCCAGGCACAGCTGACGCATCAAGAGAGGTTTATATTTAGAAGAACGACTTAAAGTACTTGATCAACAGGGAAAAAAAAGGGGAACTTTTTCAGCGGGGTCCAGAAGGAGGGGAGAAAACCAAAAGGGAGACAGACACCACCGCCCACCCATTACTCCTTAGGGCAACACCCACTGGCATTTTAGCCTCCCAACAATCCACTTTTACAGTGAATCCAGCTTTTTTTTTTTGCCCAGTAAACAACATTTACAGCCAGAACACATGATGTGCATCACAAGACAACTGGCACCAGCATTATTTTTAAACGCCATCAGCTCTGCTTTTAACAGGACAACGGGAAATGTGTCATTACTTGAGCATAAAACAAATATACTGAGGTGATAAAAAAAAAAACAAAAACAACAAAACCAAGAACATTCCCAAGCTTTGCAGAGTGAAGATTTAACGAGAGATAAAAGCAGAGCACCACCAGAAAAATATAATCCCTCGCAATCTGCCATTCCTCCTGCCGCATTATTCATTTGGGAGCTCTCAGCCCAGAAGTCAGAGCCCTGCTTAGCCGGATATCCGATCGCTTGCTGGGCCTCATCCCAAATTTCTCCAGCATTACTCACATTTTTTTGCGCAGGAAGGGCGACGGGGATTTTCTGGTGAAAGGCAGAAGGGAGGCAGAGGTGCCCGCAGCACCGCGGAGTGTGGGCTTTCCACGGAGCGTGGGCTTTCCACGGACAGGCTCAGACCTCTCTGCTTCCAGGCGATTCCCACCCCCGGGAAGGAGGAAGGAATCGGGGGGACGCTGGGGCTCCGCACTGCTTTGGAGCTGAGGGTGAGCTGGGAGCTCTCCAGGCAGGAGCACCGGGCAGGGGATGCTCATCCCACAGGAAGATGCACCGCATCCCGGCAGTGCCCAGCAGCATCACCTCCCCTGCCAGCATTCCCACTGGGAATCGCCCTCTATTCCCACTTGCCGCCTCAAAGCAGCCTCAAACCAGGAATCACCTGCCCTTTCCCAAAGCAAAACACCTCCCCTTCCCTCTCCAAGGCAGGGGAGCACCTGAGGCAGCATCACCACTTTCAAGGGTCACAATCCCTCAAAAACCGGGCCCAACAGCAAATATTCCCATTGGATTTATCCTGCCTGACCACGGGGCAGTCTGGGCACACTGATTTATCTCCCCACCCCCAACAAAACCCCTTCTGGAGTGATTTTAGAGCCCGTTTTTGGAGACACGGGCACCACGACCGCAGAGACCACGGTGTAACCTGCAAGCACTGACGCTCCGTGCCTCAGTTTCCCCGCACCATTTCCCAAACCCTTCAGGACACACATTCCTCCCTTTTGCCTGAAGGACGCCTCTCCACCTGCCCGCGCTCAGGTTTCCCACCAGAGCGAGGAAAACCGGCTTCCCTCGGGATGTCTGTCAGGCCAGGCTTTAAAACAGAGCCCAGCACACGGAGCTAAAGCTGGGATGGAACAGCCCCAGCGCAGACAGAGGGGGTTAAACACTCACCCTTCCCAAATCCCTGCTCCAGGGCCCTGCATTCCTCTGCTCAGACAGCGTGCAGGGCTTTTTCCTGCTCACTCTTTCCATGCCTGGCCGTGTCCCGCACCCTGGATGTGGTAGATGTTCTGAGAGCTCCTGTCAGTGGGCAGAGCAGGGGCAGGAGAGGCTGCTCTGGCCAGTCCCACCCGGAGGAGCCTCAGGGATGTCCCGTGGCAGGGCAAGGTGCACAACCATGGAATGCTTTGGCTTGGAAAACACCTTAAAGCCCATCTCATTCCCACGGGCAGGGACACCTTCCACTGTCCCAGGCTGCTCCAAGCCCAATGTCCAACCTGGCCTTGGGCACTGCCAGGGATCCCGGGGCAGCCACAGCTGCTCTGGGCACCCTGTGCCAGGGCCTGCCCACCCTCCCAGGGAACAATTCCTTCCCAATATCCCACCTAAATCTACCCTCTAAACCTGTGAGTTTAAAGCAATTCCCCCTTGTCCTGTCCCTCCAGGCCCTTGTCAAACCCCTCCCATGGCAGGTCCAGCAGCGGGGATGCTCTGGAGGGCACAGCACATCCCGCGGGGATTCGGATGAGTCCCCGCGTCCTCCCCATCACCGGGCTGGAGCTGCGACCTCATTCCGGGCATCTCATCAGGCTCTGCAGGAGCCCAGAAGGACCGTCTGGCTAATTGAGTTAATTAAAGCATTTTTTCGGCAGCAATTAACTTCCAGGCAGCTGTCCCTGGGGAGCAGGGGCCACGGCTCGGGAAAGACAGGGAAAATCACTCGGAAGCGCCGGCGGCACCGAGCTCTGCGTTTCTCTGCTGACTCCAGCAACTCACCAGGAAAAACCGACCCCATATCCCCAAAACTTCACCTGTTCTCCGGGCTGAGCAGGCCGTGAAGGGCCAGGCGGCGGAGGGGAGCCACCCACGCTGGTGTCCCAATCCCAGAGCATCCTTCCCAGGCAACCCTTGGAATGAGGAGATGGTCAAGGCCAGTGGCTCTGTTTTGCCACCCGCCCCCCAGGCCAGCAAATCCTTTGTCCGTGCCCCATTCCCAGAAAACCAAGGAAAACCTTTCCGAAGACCCCAGGAAAGCCTTGTTTTGTGGTCTCACTCCCCAACGAGGTCGGCTGCTGGAAAGGAGACACTTCCCGGGAAGCTGGTACCAAAAAAAGACACAAAACAGCCCCAAAATAACCCACCCCACCGCTGGAGATGCCGGGTTATCCTCCCCTTTCCCCCAAAATAACCCACTCGCCCCATCCGAGCAATCACAGGGCTCGTGGGGAGGCTGCTCCAAGAAACCTGGAGCCAACAGCGTCCACAGGGAAGGAGGCGCTTGGGAAGACAAGCTGTGGGATGCATTCCTCCCTTCTCCTCCTCTCTTTTTGGGGGATGAATCCTTTTCTCCTCCTCTCTTTTTGGGGGATGCAGCCCCCAGCTCCTCCTCTTTCTTTTCAGGGGATGCACCCCCAGCTCCTCCTCCTTTTTTGTGGGATTCCCTCACATCTCCTCCTTTTGAGGGATACTCCCATCTCCTCCTCATTTTTTGTGGGATTCCCTCACATCTCCTCCTCTTGAGGGATACCCCCACCTCCTCACCCTTTTTTTTGTTTACAGGATACACTCGCACAGCTCCTCCTTTTTCCAGGAGGCACCCACACATCCCCTTCTCCTCTCGTGGGACGCGCTTGCACATCTCCTTTTATCCAGGACCTTCCCACGCATCTGCTCCTCCTGCTGCTTTTTTTTTCTTTCCCTGGGATGCACTCGCGCATCTCCTCCTCCTTTTTTTGCAGGATGCACTCCCCACCTCCTCCTCTTATCTGGGATGCACCCCTGCCTCCTCCTCCTTTTTTTGCAGGATGCACTCATGCATCTCCTGCTTTTGGGGGGTGAACCCAAGGATCTCCTCTTCTTTTTCAGGATGCACTCAAGCATCTCTTCCTTTTCCT
Source organism: Dryoscopus gambensis (assembly GCA_013389985.1). NCBI lineage: Eukaryota > Metazoa > Chordata > Aves > Passeriformes > Malaconotidae > Dryoscopus > Dryoscopus gambensis. Next base: position 193,587 of record WEIT01036324.1, on the reverse strand, counting down.
ACCCCCAAACCACTGCAAGGACCAGTTGCTCCCAGGCCCAGTGGGAACCATTCCCTGTGCCTCCTTACGGATCCCAGCAGCTCAACCTGCCCCGAAGACGCAGCCACGCGCTCCCAAAAACCCCCACCGAGGATGTTTTTGGCAAAAGAAGCACGGAGGGGACCTGGGGGAGGGGGCAGAGCAATTCCCAAGGCTGGCTTTCCACGCAGCCTTCCCGGAGCAACCCCACCCCGGGAGCCCTAATCTGATGGCCGCTTTTCTATGGAGCAGCCAGGACGGGGAGGGAGAGAGGCTGGAGAGGAGGCGGGGGGGAAAGAAAGCAAGGAAATGCCTCAGAGGTGAGGAGGTTTTTTTCTTTTTCTGGCCAGGGCCGCCTTGTTTTGTTTGCCTGCCTCCAGCGCGCTGCCATTTTCCGGAAGCGCTCGCAAAAAAATATGGGAAGTTTCTCTTTGTTTAATTTTAGCCGTGGCAGCCTCCGCACCGAGGGACCCAGCAGCCCCCCCCCGGCCGCTCTGGGAACGGATGTGAGCAGGGAACGAGGCAGGAGTTAAGGATTTCAACATCTCCCACCGCCACACGAGATGCTCCTAACTCCCAGAGGCGGGTGAGACTTGGGAGGCTTTGCTCTGAACTCCCTGTGCAACCACCGCGTCCGTTCTTCCCATTCCTGCTCTTTTTCTGGCTCCCTTTCTCCGCGCTTCACCTGCGGAAGCGTTTTTAGATGGATAACTCGAGCATCTTCCCCCGCCACGCCAAGCAAAGCGACGGATGCTGCGCCCAGCCCCGGGCGCACCGAGAGCAAACTCGCTCTTGGACTTATCCCAGATCCACAGCTGAGGGTGGGAAAGGCCTTTAGGATCAGCGCTTCCAGCAGCAGCACCCACGAAGCACCTCCTGCCCCACTCCTCCGCGCTGAGCCGGCCGGTGCCGCTCCGTTGTCCCGTTCCCAAAAAGCCTTTCCAAAAAAGCCTTTTTCCCCCCGTTCCTAAGGAAACAGCCGGCGCTGCTCAAGCAAGGCCACACACCAACCCTGTCCGCTCCCCAAAAAACGGCCTGAAATATTTTACAGGCATGCCCTAAAGCGCTTTACCCGGGCAGAGTGGCCAGGCACGGCGGGAGAAGCTGGATTTACCCCCGGAGAGAGGGAAGCACGGAGCTGGTGCAGCACGGGGTGAACCTCACAGCCCCATGCCACGGCCAGGAGCCTTCGCCGGGTCAAAATTTTCTGCAGTCAGCTGGAAAACATCTGGTTTGGCCTCCGTGGCAGCGATTTTCCCTCTTGGAAATGATGGGATGGTCCCCGGGGCGAGCCTCCCGTGGGGCAGGAGAGGAAGCGGCTCCAGAGAATGCAGAGAGCAGTGAGAAAGGAAAGGCTTTCCCAATGTTACTGTTATTCATATTATTATTTATGTCATTGCTATTATTAAAGCTTTCCCCATCATTTAACGGGACTGCAAACCAGATGTGCATCACCACCCCTCCAGCTTACACAAAAGCACCCGGGTGATGCAAAATCACCCAATCCCAGAAGGATTTGGGTGGGAAGGGACTTTAAAGCCCATCCCATCCCATTCCACCCCCTACCATGGGCAGGGACACCTCCCACTGTCCCAGGCTGCTCCAAGCCCCATCCAGCCTGGCCTTGGGCCCTGCCAGGGATCCAGGGGCAGCCACAGCTGCTCTGGGCACCCTGTGCCAGGGCCTGCCCACCCTCCCAGCCAACAATTCCTTCCCAATATCCCATCTAAACCAACTCCCTTTCATTCTGAAGCCATTTCACCTGGAAGAAACACAGGAGTGATCAAAAAATAAGTGGTTGGGCCACCTTCCACCTTTGTATTTTCATATTCAGAGGTTTCAGGCTACCAAGTTTTTCTCCCAAACAGAGAGAAATTGGATATTGGGAAGGAATTGTTGGCTGGGAGGGTGGGCAGGCCCTGGCACAGGGTGCCCAGAGCAGCTGTGGCTGCCCCTGGATCCCTGGCAGTGCCCAAGGCCAGGCTGGACACTGGGGCTGGGAGCAGCCTGGGACAGTGGAAGGTGTCCCTGCCTGTGGCAGGGGGTGGCACTGGATGGGCTTTAAGGTCCCTCCAACCCAAACCAATCTGGGATTCCGTGATGATCCTATGAAGAGGATTTGGGATGTGCCATCTTCCTACAGCTGGATGTGACACCGCCTCTCTCCGGGGCGAAGCGGGAACACCCGCTCGGGTAGGGAAAAGCAGGAACACTTCTTCAGGCCCAGGAGCTGGGGAATGAGAGCATTCCTCTCCCACCGATATGGGGATGGGAATGGGATGGGGATGGGGACGGGGATGGGGTTGGGACGGGGATGATGGGGATGGGGATGGTGCCTCCCGGCACGAGAAATAACCCCTCACACAAATCCACATGGAATCAGCGGGTTAAAAATAGAAACATCCCCATGGGACTGGGGGCCGCCGCTCAAGGGGTTCCCAACGGAGGAGCAGCAGCTTGGCCACCCAAAAAATGGGATCAAAGCCAGGGAACGCTGCTTGGGGTACACCCAGTGATGCCTCCCAAAAACCTGTGACCTGCCCAAAATGCCACCTTCCCCAGCAGAGGGGAAGAAAGAGAATCCAGGGCCACGGGGAAAGAGCTGGAAGTTTCACTTCTTTGATCCGTGAAAAACTGACTTCACCCCGGGAATGACCCGGAGCCGCAGCCCACCATGAGGCAGCAGAGGGGTTTCGTGTGCTCCTGCTGCTGTGAGCCACCCACACACGTCCCCATCCACACTCCCACGCTTTTCCTTAGGAGCCCACGGGAACAGAAATACGCGGGAATCACCTCCAAGGACCACTGGGAGAAATGAAGGCCCCCGGGCTCCGAGGAGGACCACGGGAGCAGGGAGATGCCACAGGTATCCTCAGAAATGACCCTTCAGCAGGGTGTTAATGGAACTGGGGCATCACCTGGGCACTAAAAGCCAGGTCTGGGCTGCTGGGAGCGAGTCCCTCCGCCTTGTTTGGGAAGCAGAGGGACTTGTCGGGACACGCATGTGCCAAAGGTCCTGCAAGAGTCTTCTCCTTTTCTCCCCTTCCTAAAACCCCAAATGTTATTTATGTTTGTTTTTTTTTTATTTTATTTTATGGCCACAGAGCCAGCCGGGGCTGCAAATCCTTCCAAATTTAACAAAAACCCCCCAGAATTAACCCATAATTACCAGCAAAGCTGCCCTGGGTGTCCCCACAGCTTGGTGACACCCAGCCCTTCAGCTCCTTTAGGGACAGCACTCGGCCCCACCACCTCCAACCAGGAGCAGCCCAGGTTTTCCCCTGCCCCTTCCAAGCCCAAGAGGGATTTTCCCTGCGCCAGCGCCGGCGGAGCCACGTGCTCCCTGCCCCAGCCAAGGCTGGCACGGTGCTGCCGAGGCCCCCGGACAATGCCAGCCCTGTGCCCGAGCGCCGGCCCCTCGGCAGGGTCCAGGCAGGGATTGTTCACCCGCCCGGCTCCGGGGAACGCGTTCTGTGCTTTCATATCTCACCCCACAAATTCTGGGAGCAGCTTGGAAGGGTCCTGAGCTGGTGCTGGCATGGGAGGTGCCTCCCCTACGCCGGCAGGGCATTGTCCAGAGGGCAGGGAACCCCAGCACCCTGCTCTCCGTGAACACCTCGCTGCAGCCATCAGGGAATCCCAGAGGGGTTTGGGGTGGAAAGGACCTTAGAGCTCATCCCATCCCACCCCCTGCCATGGGCAGGGACACCTCCCACTGTCCCAGGTGGCTCCAAGCCCTGTCCAACCTGGCCTGGGACACTGCCAGAGATCCAGGGGCACCCACAGCTGCTCTGGGCACCCTGTGCCAGGGCCTCCCCACCCTCCCAGGGAACAATTCCTGCCCAAGATCCCATCCAGCCCTGCCCTCTGGCCCTGGGAAGCCATTCCCTGGGTCCTGTCCCTCCATGCCTTGTCCCCAGTCCCTCTGCAGCTCTCCCGGAGCCCCTTTCGGCCCTGGAAGGGGCTCTGAGCTCTCCCTGGAGCCTTCCCTTCTCCAGGAGAACACCCCCAGCTCTCCCAGCCTGGCTGCAGAGCAGAGGGGCTCCAGTTAGGATATCCCAGCTCAGCAGCAGAAATACATTTTCCAGTGGGTTCGTCCCCTCCTTCAGGAGCTGACTCGCCCCTGGTCACTGGGGAAGTCAACATTTGGCTACAAAACTTTCCTGGGTGTTGCCATCCCCTGCTCTCTGTGAGCAGGGACGGGACCCAGGGAGCGGCTGGAGCTGTGCCAGGGCAGGGTCAGGTTGGGTGTCAGGGAAGGCTCTTCCCCCAGAGGGTGCTGGCACTGCCCAGGCTCCCCAGGGAATGGGCACGGCCCCGAGGCTGCCGGAGCTCCAGGGGAGTTCAGACACCGCTCCCAGGGATGCCCAGGGTGGGGTTGCTGGGGGGTCTGTGCAGGGACAGGGGTTGGACTGGATGATCCTTGCAGATCCCTTCCAGCTCAGGAGATTCCATGATTCCATAAAAATTCCATAAAAACCCATCCCAGCTCCTTGCCATCTCTCGGGAAGCCTCCGGGGCAGCCCACAGAGCTCAGGTGCTTCCAGGACGAATTTTGGGCAGGAAAGAAAAGGCAGGTGCCAAACCCGAGGCCGAGGTGAGGCTGCCTGCACTCACTCCCGTGCCGGCTGCCGGCAGAAATCCACCCACGGAGCCGGGAGGCGACACAAGTCCCAGACCACGTGGAAATGAGAAGGATGCAAATTCCCCCTGCACGTCCCGACCTCTCCAGCTGCCGGCTCCCTCCTCGCACACAGCCCCGGCCACCAAAAGCCTCTTGCCATATTTAAACGCTTTTCCCCATTAAAAATCCCATATGGTGTCTAAACCACCTCCTGAGCATCCGCACGAGCTCTCGGGAGCAACCCCACCGGGCTAAAATCAATATTTTAGCTTCGCAAACGGTTCTGCTCTCGTTAAAAGGCGAACGTAACGAGGATGCCGGGCGGCAGCTGCAATCACTCCACGCTGCTCCGGCTCCGGCTGATTAGAAGTAACGAAGCTGCTATTTTTGAAAAGCACATTCCCTTCCACGGCCCGGCCAGGGTTATTTTGGAAATATAAATCCATGGAAAGCTGGCGCCTCTGCCTGCAAAATTCCCCAGCCAGGAGGGGATGCGCTCAGCAGAGGTGCGTGGGATGGGGGGTCATGAGAAAAGTGGGAATTCTCTTGCTGTGAGTGACCAGGGCGGGTGAAGCTCACTGTGGGAAGAACATGGAGACCCGGAAAGGCGAGGGAATCATCGTGGAATCACGAGTGGTTTGGGTTGGAAGGGACCATAAAGTTCACCTCGTGGACAGGGACGCCTTCCACCATTCCAGGCTGCTCCAAACCCCATCCAACACTTCCAGGGATGGGGCAGCCCCAGCTCGGCTGGGCAGGAGAAAAGGAGGAAAGAAGAAAAAAGCAGAACAGGGGGAAGAGCTGCCACCAGAGATGCTGTCCCCTCTGCGGGGCCTGGTACCGACACCGCTGCTGCGCGGGGAGCAAGAGCCAGGAGGAGACGCGACCGTTCCGAGGACCCCAGAATTATTTAGGTTGGAAAAGCCCTCTGAAGTCATTGAGTGCAAGCATTAACCCGAGTGCCAAACCCACCTCTAAGCCCTGTCGGAGCTAAGAGCCGTCCCAGGAGGACTTCACCCTCATTATCAAGGAATTTTCCGCTTTAAGGCAAATCTCAGCATCCCGCTGCTGCAGTCAGGCACGAGGAAATCAGGGATGAATCCTTATTCCGGAGTCTCGGCACCCAGACACAGCTGCCAACACAACACACCCCCCTCTCCACCTCCCACCCGAGCTGCTGCTCCGTTCGGCCTAACTCAATTATTAACTTGTAACGTATATATTAATTAACAGCCCAAACGTAATCGTTGCAAATCTCAGGGAGCGTTAGCCGGGAAGGACGGGCTCGGGGGAAGGAGAGGGGGGAAGGCAGTGATGGGCATTCCAGAGCGGGGATGCTGCGCCAGGAATTTGCATCCGCCCGATCCCACATCCTACAGCTCCTCTGGGTTTTGGGGGCTTCGATGCCGGCGTGGTTTAATTTGGGCAGAGGCACAAAACGACGTCACGAGGTCACCTCTGTCCCCCTTGGTACCGAAGTTACGCCGAGCCTAAGCGACACCGAGTTACTCCTGCACAGCCAGGGATCCCAAAAAACGGCTATTCCCGGGAGCCCGAGGCTGCAGCACATCACCCACCCGCACAACTCCCCCTCTCCCACCCAGCCTGTCCCGGCAGCAACAGCTGGAAAACGGAGCCCCTCCGCCCTGGCTGTAGGACACAGCCGGACGCGCCGGGAAGCGGCCGGTGGCACCGGCAGGGGTGAGAACCCTGCCAGCCGGCGCTCCCCACTGTCCCCATCCCCTCGTGGCAGCGCCACGCGGCGCCTCCCGGGACACGGAGCCACGCGCGACACGGCCACATCTGCACCCTCGCACAGCGGGGAACACAAACAGAGCCGCGCACACGGGGGACACCCTGCACACACTGGGGACACCCTGCACACAGGGGGGACACCCACTGGAGACACCCTACACACACTGAGGACACCCTACACACACGGGGGACACACCACGCACACAGTCACACACACGGGGGACACCCTACACACACGGGGGACACCCCACACACACTGGGGACACCCCACACACACTGTCACACACACGGGGGACACCCCACACACACTGTCACACACACGGGGGACACCCCACACACAGCGCACACGGGGGACGTGTGACACGCGCAGTCACACACGACACACAGCCTCACGCACACGCTGGCACACACAGGACACACGACACAGTCACACCGACACACAAAGAGGACACACGTACGTGGCTACAGAGCCACGGAGAACCCTCAGAGTCACTGGCAGTGCCACGCTGTCACACTCGACACTTGCACAGGTACACACACGCAGGGGGCACTTCACACGCGGCCACAAGCGCGCACGCAGAGGCACACAGGACACTTAGAGTCACACACACACAGAGGACACTCACACAGAGTCACACACAGTCACACAGGGGACACTTACAGCCACGCAAACACACACACACGGTGTCACACAGCACACTCACACAGAGTCACACACACAGGACGCTAACACACAGGCACACACACACAGAGGACACTTACACAGAGTCACACACAGGCACACAGGGGACACTTACAGCCACACAGGACACTTACACGGAGTCACACACAGGCACACAGGGGACACTTGCAGCCACACGCGTGCACACACACACACGGTGTCACACAGGACACTCACACAGAGTCACACAGGGGACACTTACAGCCACACAGGACACTTACACAGAGTCACACACGCTCACACACAGTCACACAGGGGATACTTACAGCCGCAAGCACACACACACACGGTGTCACACAGGACACTTAGAGTCACACACAGGCACACAGGGGACACTTACAGCCACACGCACACTCGGTGTCACGCAGGACACTCACACGGAGTCTCACACACGCGAACACTCACACTCTTACTCACGCTCACCCTCTCCCCAGCCGCCTCCCCGCGCTCCGCCGCTGGCTCAGCCCCGACCCTCCACCACCGCCACCGCCAC
>WEIT01036324.1:135979-185643 GCA_013389985.1 Dryoscopus gambensis | reverse complement strand
AGATGCCGGTGTCAAACACGTGGGAGCGGCGTGGAAAACGGGGCTGGGGGAGCGGGGTGGCAGCGAGCTTCTGCAAGGGAGCGCGTGGAAAATGAATGTGCGCGGGGGGAGCCAAAAAAAACCACGGGGGAGAGAGGTGCGGGACGGCCCTGGTGCGAAACGAGCGTGCACAGAGCCCTTGTGCAAAACACGGGGGGTGTGGGACAGCCCTTTTGCAAAATGAATGTGCACAGAGCCCTTGTGCAAAACACGGGGGGTGGGGGACGGCCCTTGTGCAAAACGAGCGTGCACAGAGCCCTTGTGCAAAACAGGGGGGATGTGGGACGGCCCTTGTGCGAAATGAGTGTGCACAGAGCGCTTGTGCAAAACAGGGGCGGAGTGTGACTGTCCTTGTACGAGGGGCAGGGCTTGTGCAGAACAGGCGTGCACGGGGGAAATCGTGCAAAACATGGAGTGTGACTGTCCCCGTGCAAAATAAATGTGTGCACAGAGCATCCTTGTGCAAAACATGGGGTGTGACTGTCCCTGTGCAAGGTGCAGTGCTTGTGCAAAATAAATGTGCATAGCGTGGTGTCCTTGTGCAAACCACGGGGTGTGTGACTGTCCCTGTGCAAGGTGCAGTGCTTGTGCAAAATAAATGTGCATGGAATGGTGTCCTTGTGCAAAACACGGGGTGTGACTGTCCCTGTGTGAGGGGCAGCGTTTGTGCAAAATAAATGTGTGCACAGAGCATCCTTGTGCAAAACACGGCATTTGTGACTGTCCCTGTGCAAGGTGCAGCATTGGTGCAAAATAAATGTGTGCACTGTCCCCTTGTGCAAGGGGCAGTGCCTGTGCAAAATAAATGTGCGTGGAATGGTTTCCTTGTGCAAAACATGGAGTGTGACTGTCCCTGTGTGAGGGGCAGCGTTTGTGCAAAATAAATGTGTGCACAGAGCGTCCTTGTGCAAAACATGGGGTGTGACTGTCCCTGAGCAAGATGCAGTGTTTGTGCAAAATAAATGTGCACGGAATGGTTTCCTTGTGCAAAACATGGGGTGTGACTGTCCCCGTGCGAGGGGCAGTGCTGGTGCAAAATAAATGTGTGCACAGAGTGTCCTTGTGCAAAACATGGGGTGTGACTGTCCCTGAGCAAGGTGCAGTGTTTGTGCAAAATAAATGTGTGCACAGAGCATCCTTGTGCAAACCACGGGGTGTGTGACTGTCCCCGTGTAAGGGGCAGCGCTTGCCGAAATCACGCCAGCCCAGCCCGGCGGTGAGGGTGCTCCCACTCAAACCCCTCCTTCCCTTGGACACTGGGCAGCTGAGGGTTTATGCCCCCTTTTTTTCCGGCCTTTTTTTTGCCGTGAAATCCTGACAGAGCAGAAATCCCGCCCCCGTTCCTCTCCCAGGATGGGAAAGGCAGGAGAAACGTGGAGGAAAACGTGGAGCTCTTTAATTTCTTGCCGTGACCACAGTCAGAGAGCGGCTCCCAAGCTTCCCACAGCACCCAGCACCAGAAAAATGGGGTTGTGTTCCCTCTTAGACTGAGGGAGCATCCCACCCTGGGGTTGTGCTGCCCCACACAGGGTTAGGAAAATGGGATACCAGGAGCAACAAGGCAACGGGACAGGGACGGACACAAAGTGCACCCGGAGGTGGTGGCCACCAACACCGCCACAGTGGCCATCTCCCGTTGGAACACCCTCTGGAAAAGTGGCTGAGCGAGAAATATCGGAGCAGATGGGTCCGGGCTACACGAGCCGTCGCTCGTCCCACCCGCTCCTTGTTTTTTCCTGGGTTTAATCGGGATCTGATGATTAAATTTCCTCTTCCTGGTGCTGGCTCCTCCTGCTCCCAGCACGGCAGAAGGAGACGGAGTTTTGGCCGGGCTGTGACAAAAGTGGGGTGGCAACGGAGTGGCTGCGAGTCGTTGCGTGGCCAGACCCCCATCCCGGGGGTCAACTGGGACTTCCTGGCCTCATCCAACCCTTTTTCCTGGCTTCCCAAAACGAGCCACACAGAACCACTTCAAAGCACGCTTGGGAGCTCTTTTCTGCCAGCTTTGTTTGGGGAGCTTTGGGATTTCTCCGAGGCGGGCTCCCTGCAGCCGGATAACCCGGTTCTCTAACTGCAGTGGGGCATTTCCATCCTGTTTTGCCAGTGGAAAACCTTGGGGTGGCACCAGGGATGCAGCTGGGCTGGGTGCTGCCCCCATCCGTGCCTTGGCACCAGGCCTGGTGTGCTCCTGTCGCCCTGCTCCTGCAAAACTCTCATTGAAATCAGTGTTTGAGTTGCTGGTGTATTCCTCTTTCCCATCCCTGCTGCGATTCCCCACCTTTTGGGCACTGGAAAGTCCAAAATGACTCCTGCCTTGGGCTGGACCATCCCAGGCTGGCTGCCTTGAGCGGCTTTGGGGACAAAAATGTCTCTTCCGATGGGCTGGAGGAAGTGACCGAGGATCTGCAGTTCCAGCTCAGCGTCCTCACGATCCCTTGGGAAAAACCACATCTCCAGGTGGGAAAACTGTGCTCAGCTCCATCCCGGGAGCAGCTCTTCCCGGCGCTCAGGGTGCGCCTTGGGCACGTTGCGGGTGCCAAGCGTGGGGGGGAGGGATGAGCGTTCCATCCGCGTCCGTCCCTCTCTGTTTTCCGAGCAGTTTGCAATGCCTGGGAGCAGCTCAGGGCGAGGAAGGGGATTTTGGTCGCAGGGTGGACCAAAATCCATGGACGTGGAGCAAAATCCACGGCTGGAGGATGCTCCCACAGCGTCCTTCCNAAATAAATGTGTGCACAGAGCGTCCTTGTGCAAAACACGGCATTTGTGACTGTCCCTGTGCAAGGTGCAGCATTGGTGCAAAATAAATGTGTGCACTGTCCCCTTGTGCAAGGGGCAGTGCCTGTGCAAAATAAATGTGCGTGGAATGGTTTCCTTGTGCAAAACATGGAGTGTGACTGTCCCTGTGTGAGGGGCAGCGTTTGTGCAAAATAAATGTGTGCACAGAGCGTCCTTGTGCAAAACATGGGGTGTGACTGTCCCTGAGCAAGATGCAGTGTTTGTGCAAAATAAATGTGCACGGAATGGTTTCCTTGTGCAAAACATGGGGTGTGACTGTCCCTGAGCAAGGTGCAGCGTTTGTGCAAAATAAATGTGTGCACAGAGCATCCTTGTGCAAACCACGGGGTGTGTGACTGTCCCCGTGTAAGGGGCAGCGCTTGCCGAAATCACGCCAGCCCAGCCCGGCGGTGAGGGTGCTCCCACTCAAACCCCTCCTTCCCTTGGACACTGGGCAGCTGAGGGTTTATGCCCCCTTTTTTTCCGGCCTTTTTTTTGCCGTGAAATCCTGACAGAGCAGAAATCCCGCCCCCGTTCCTCTCCCAGGATGGGAAAGGCAGGAGAAACGTGGAGGAAAACGTGGAGCTCTTTAATTTCTTGCCGTGACCACAGTCAGAGAGCGGCTCCCAAGCTTCCCACAGCACCCAGCACCAGAAAAATGGGGTTGTGTTCCCTCTTAGATTGAGGGAGCATCCCACCCTGGGGTTGTGCTGCCCCACACAGGGTTAGGAAAATGGGATACCAGGAGCAACAAGGCAACGGGACAGGGACGGACACAAAGTGCACCCGGAGGTGGTGGCCACCAACACCGCCACAGTGGCCATCTCCCGTTGGAACACCCTCTGGAAAAGTGGCTGAGCGAGAAATATCGGAGCAGATGGGTCCGGGCTACACGAGCCGTCGCTCGTCCCACCCGCTCCTTGTTTTTTCCTGGGTTTAATCGGGATCTGATGATTAAATTTCCTCTTCCTGGTGCTGGCTCCTCCTGCTCCCAGCACGGCAGAAGGAGACGGAGTTTTGGCCGGGCTGTGACAAAAGTGGGGTGGCAACGGAGTGGCTGCGAGTCGTTGCGTGGCCAGACCCCCATCCCGGGGGTCAACTGGGACTTCCTGGCCTCATCCAACCCTTTTTCCTGGCTTCCCAAAACGAGCCACACAGAACCACTTCAAAGCACGCTTGGGAGCTCTTTTCTGCCAGCTTTGTTTGGGGAGCTTTGGGATTTCTCCGAGGCGGGCTCCCTGCAGCCGGATAACCCGGTTCTCTAACTGCAGTGGGGCATTTCCATCCTGTTTTGCCAGTGGAAAACCTTGGGGTGGCACCAGGGATGCAGCTGGGCTGGGTGCTGCCCCCATCCGTGCCTTGGCACCAGGCCTGGTGTGCTCCTGTCGCCCTGCTCCTGCAAAACTCTCATTGAAATCAGTGTTTGAGTTGCTGGTGTATTCCTCTTTCCCATCCCTGCTGCGATTCCCCACCTTTTGGGCACTGGAAAGTCCAAAATGACTCCTGCCTTGGGCTGGACCATCCCAGGCTGGCTGCCTTGAGCGGCTTTGGGGACAAAAATGTCTCTTCCGATGGGCTGGAGGAAGTGACCGAGGATCTGCAGTTCCAGCTCAGCGTCCTCACGATCCCTTGGGAAAAACCACATCTCCAGGTGGGAAAACTGTGCTCAGCTCCATCCCGGGAGCAGCTCTTCCCGGCGCTCAGGGTGCGCCTTGGGCACGTTGCGGGTGCCAAGCGTGGGGGGGAGGGATGAGCGTTCCATCCGCGTCCGTCCCTCTCTGTTTTCCGAGCAGTTTGCAATGCCTGGGAGCAGCTCAGGGCGAGGAAGGGGATTTTGGTCGCAGGGTGGACCAAAATCCATGGACGTGGAGCAAAATCCACGGCTGGAGGATGCTCCCACAGCGTCCTTCCAGTGAATGCACGGAGTTGCCACCCTCCCTGCCCTGCTCCTGCCTCCCGCTGCCACGTTCCCTTTGCTCCCACTGGGATGGAGCCAGGCACACAGCGGCAAAGACGTCCAGCCCACCTTTGGAATGGTGCCAATCCCGTTTCCCCTGCCAGGAAGCGATATCGGGGAGCAATTAGACCCGGACAAAACACCCTAAACGAGGCCAGGCTTTTCTGTGGTGCTGGGAATTTGTCTTGCAGGAATTCCATGGAAAAGTTTGTTTCTCCGTGCGTTCCCCTGTGGCGTTTCTCAGGCACAGGAATCCGGGTGGAAATTGTTGGCCTGGGCAGTTCTTAGGAAAAGGGCTGGTCCGGGACGCCATTCCCGTGGCTCAGATACAAGTGTAGCTTTTTTGGGAAGAGAAAAGCTCCTTTTTGCTCTGATGCTCCTTTGGATGTTGCTGGACGTCCAGACCTGGGTCTGATGAGCCCCAAACCCGGCGACACCAATCCTCTCCCCAGGACTGGGGCGTGGATCCTCCTCACCAGGAGCATCATGGAATCACAGAATCACAGAACGGTTGAGGTTGGAAGGGGGAACCTTAAAGCCCATCTCACTCCAACCCCTGCCGGGGCAGCGATGCTCTTGCAGCGGCTCAGCTGTGAACCCTGAGCTCCTGAAACCTTCCCAAAGGGAGCGTTCCTGAACCCGAGCCTCACAAAATCGTCTTCCACGTGGAATATTAGAACACCCTGACCCTCGGTGGGTGCGCCCGGGCTCCGTGCTCGTTGCGGCCGGTTGCTACGCACCACAGGGATCGCCTTTTTCCGTGATCCCGCGGTTCTGGTCGGAACCCAGTGGATCCCCGTGCCCGGATCACGCTACGGATGGCTCTCTGGAGGTGGGGTGATGCCTTCTCCAGCCACCTAGAAACAGAGACCAGATAAGAGTAAGGGAATAAAGGCAGGGATTTATTTGAAAGGCCTTCAAAGGTGCACCCTGGGGAGCCAGAGGCTGCTTCCAAAATGGACCCCAGGATGGACAGCAGGTCACGAGTTCTTCACACTGTTGTAGGTTTGGTCCATTTGCATATCAGCATAACTTCGCCAATTAAAACTTTAGCTAATGATGTAATTTCTTCAATTTCCCCACCTCTCTAGAGGCCCTGGCTCACACCTTTGGGCCTGGGACACTCTGAGTGTCCTTGGATAGCAGCTCAGAGAAGCTTTGTTGTGTCTGTCTGGCCTTGGAGAGCAGCTCACGAGCTACAAGAAACCCCAGAGTCACACACTGGGCAATACAGGATTTGAAAAAATATAAAAGTTAAAACCTAAGGCATCAGGGGGAGTACGTGCTCAGCCGCCAAGGTGCATTTAGTAACGCTTGGTGAGCACAGCACTCCCAGCAAACTCCCCGGGGCGAGCTCTTCCCGGGCCAATCTTCCCCTCGCCGCGAATTAATTACAGCCCTGATGGTTAATGACGACGGGATGGGGATAACCGGCGGGGTTTGATGTCCCTCTCCTCCTGTGGAAGCTGAGCTATTGACTCCTTCCCGGGAAGCAGCAGCTCTTTGTTTGAGGATGGAGGCTCTGGAGCATTGCTGCCACAGGCAGTGCTCCCAGGTGTCGGAGCTCCGCTCGCTCTGAGCCACTCGGGGTTTAGGAGCTGGAGGAAGCCAATAAATTCCAACAAGATTTATTTTGTAGGTATAACATTCCCCGCCTCAAAGCCAATTACCCTCAGAAGTGCCTCGTAAACGAGGCTCACTGCCTTCAGAGCCAGCAAACAAAGCTCTGTCTTCCCTCTGCCAGGCTCCCCAAATGGATTATTTCAGCTTCGTTTTGGGAATTCCATGACGCTGGGCTGGAATTGAAGCAGGGCGGATTTACTCCTCCGACACCCGTCTCCGCAGGCACCCACCTGATTTCCTCTCAGAGCTGGAGTCTGGGGGATTTTTTTCCCGTTCCATCCATTCCAGTGGCTGGAGGCAGCAATTCCCTACGTGTTATTGGCAAGCCTGGCCTCTGCTTCTGCTTTTCCTCGGCATCCAGCAGAGCATCCCCAGCCGTGCCCACCCGCAGCAGGAGTGTCCCTGGGATGAGACAACTGGGACTGCTCAGCCTGGAGAAGAGAAGGCTCTGGGGTGACCTAATTGTGGCCTGCTGGGGGAAGGGGGTGACCTGGAGGGGACCTGCAAGAAAGATGGAGAGAGGTTGTTTCCAAGGGATGGAGGGACAGGACACAGGGAATGGCTTCCCACTGCCAGAGGGCAGGGATGGATGGGATATTGGGAAGGAATTGTTCCCTGGGAGGGTGGGCAGGCCCTGGCACAGGGTGCCCAGAGCAGCCGTGGCTGTCCCTGGATCCCTGGAAGTGCCCAAGGGGATCCTGGGCAGGGCTTGGAGCCACCTGGGATAGTGGGAGCTGTCCCTGCCCATGGCTTTTTAAGCTTTAAGGTCCTTTCCAACCCAAACCATTCCCTGATTCATAAATCTGTGGCCATGCTGGTGCCACAGGGCAGGGAAAGCTGCGGGAAGGGGGGGCTGACATCACCCATGATCGCTCCTGGATGGGGTTTGTGAGGTGACAGGGACACCCGGCCAGGTAACAACCACTTCCCACTAATAACAGGGATTAGTTTTTTAAGCCTGAGGAGGAAGTGCACAGAGCGAAGGACGGAGCTTCCAGAGAGGCTTTTAATATCTTTGGCTGCAAAGACTGAGAGAGTGAACGAACAAAGGGCAGCAGAGAGGCAGAGGGGAGAGGCGGGAGAGCTGCAGGGACACGTCTTGCACCTTCTCTGCTCCTCAGGGCGAATCCCACAGTGCCCTTCCACCGCTGCCCTCGGCTCTGCACACGGATTCTGCCCCCAGCACATCCCTCATCCCTGCCCGGCTGCAAATCCCACCTGCTGCTCACTCCATCCTGTGGGAAGGGATGGGTTTTGGGGAGCTTTGCACCAGCCTCCCTCCTCCTGGGAGACTACTCCACATGGCAAAGTCCTTTATTATAACCAAAATCCTAGAATTCTAGACTGATTTGGGTTGGGAGGGACCTTAAGGCCCATCCCATTCCACCCCCTGCCATGGGCAGGGACACCTCCCACTGTCCCAGGCTGCTCCCAGCCCCAGTGTCCAGCCTGGCCTTGGGCACTGCCAGGGATGCAGGGGCAGCCACAGCTGCTCTGGGCACCCTGTGCCAGGGCCTCCCCACCCTCACAGGGAATGATTCCCTCCCAATATCCCATCCAGCCCTGCCCTCTGGCAGTGGGAAGCCATTCCCTGTGTCCTGTCCCTCCATGCCTTGTCCCAAGTCTCTCTCCAGCTCTCCCAGAGCCCCTTCAGGTGTTTTTTTGTAACCAAAATCCTTTCTTTTAAGCCACCATTCCCTGTAAATCTCCCACTCCATTTTTCCTCGGCACCATTTAGAAGCCAAGGGATCCCTGTCCTCACCTCCCGCCCTGCCTGGCCGCTCACGGACCCCACAACCCACGAGTTCCCACCGCCCTTCCCCTTCTCCCCTCCCCTCCCTGAGTCTCATCCCACAAAAATAAACTGGCTTTTGTCCCCGCTGGAGATTCTCCTGGCAACAGAACCACAGAAGCTGCGGGGAAAAAAAGAGAAGATTCCCAGCCTCAACGACAGCTCTGTCTGAAAGCAACCACGAGGATGAGGCTGGTTTGTCGTCGTGAGGGGAGGGAGCACCGGGATAACGGGAACAGGGGAATCCCTGCTGGTCAGGATGGCTTCTCAGATGGATAAATATCCCTGCCCAGCAGAGGGGGGGATGCGAAAGGGGACACAGTTGTTGGTGTGTCCTCGTGAACCTTGACACGAGAGAGAGATGGCTCCCACCTCTGCCCTCTGTGCACCAGCAGATTCCAGAGTGTGGGATTCCTGCGGTCAGTGAAGAGGCTCCTGCAGAGTTCCGTGGGCCTGGAAAAGGCCCAGGAGCAGAAAGTCCTGGTTTTCAGCTGAGAATACTTTTGTCTTCAGCTAAACATCCTCCTGGGCTGCCTTTCCGTGCCCCTCAGAGGCTCAGAGCAGCCCTTTCCCCACCTCTTTCGGGCTGCTGACTCCCAGATTTCCCGTACATGCCTGAATATTCTCTGGGCCAAAGTCACGGGGAGCAAGAGCCACTTAATGGTGCTGCCGAGGGATGCACCTTTATTTACCAGGATCGCTTATCCCCCTCCCTCAGATCACGGCCAGAGCCCTTCCAGCTTCCAGACAGCTCCGTGATGAAACGGGGGAGAGCTTCCTTCTTTAAACAGGGGAAGGCACAACAACCCCCCGTGCCCAGTGACAAACGGCCTCGTTTATGGCCGCTGCTGAGCCCCTGCGTTAATCAGCGGGGTTAATTGAACGGATGACAGTGTTGGCTTGTGCTCAGAGCAGCTGCCTCACATCATTAGCCCCATTTAACGAGAGGATCTGGCCCCCTGGTCATTTCCACCTGGGACACCCTGGGTGTCCCCACTGGACACCAGCGTGGCTTGGGACAGGGACATTTGGAAGATCCCAGTACAAATCCAGGGCAAGCCCAAAACAAGCAGCATTTTCTACAAATCCATCCCAGGAATGCTGGGTGGAAGCGTCCCAGCATAAAAGCAGAGGACAAAAGTATCAGCACCCTCAGCTACCTGCTCTCCACCTTGGAAAAGGGCTCAGGACTCGAAAGATAAAGGAGAAAATAGGAATTCCCTGGCTTTTAGAGGCAGAGGAAAGGGGGAGAGAGGAATTAGACCAGGTTAGGCAGGGATTGAGACAGCCTGGTCTAGTGGAAGGCGTCCCTGCCCATGGCAGGAGGGTGGAACAAGATGGGCTTCAAGATCCCTTCCCAAACGATCCTGGGATTCTCTGATCAGCCCCACATGGGACAGCAAGGGCACAGAGCTGCAATTTGCCAGCGTGCCCATCATTCAGGGTATCTCCAGGGATTTCAGGAGATCCCAAGCCCAGCTTGAAGGGCTGACATGTCTTTCACCCCAAAACTGCACCGAGATAAAAGCGGGGACATTTACTGCCAGGACAACGGGGACAAAGCAGTGATGCTGCTGCTCGGATTTCCCTCATTTCCCCGGCAGGGTTTGAAATCCATAACCCCGCAAACCTTTCCCTATGTCACCAGGAATCCTGGAGCAGCCCCCAGGGACGAGGACATGGTGGCTGTTTTGCCACTCAGGTGCCTGTCCTGGGGGCTTTTTCCACCCTGCCAAGGGCAAAGAGCATCCCGAGTGAGTTTTATCATTGCAAAACGATGTTAAACGTCATCTGCCGCACACTGTGGCTCTCCCAACAAAGCCTGGCTTGTCCAGAGCTCTGCCTGGCTGAGATTTAAGCCGCCAGAGATAACCACTTGGCTGTTCCCTTCCCTCAGTGCCTCCTCCGGCCTGGTGGAACACACTTCCTTTCTGTGCCGCCGGATTTGCTTTTCAATGCCCCATTATGTCCCAAGGTCACGGCGGATCCAGGAGCCTGCTCGGCCGCCCTGCCGAGACTGAGAAACTGAGTCACAAGAATTTATTTTGTTTTTCCCCCCCCGTTTAATAACTGCATGTGCCGAGCCTGAATTGCTCTCTTGGAGGAGAGCAGCGAGCGCTCGGCTCCGCGTTTTTCTTGGCGCTCCCTCTTTTCTAAGCCCATTATTCGCCCTCCTTTTCCTCTGGCAAAGAAATGCCCAGTTCTCCTCTTTTCCAGCTGGCAAGTGCCAGGATCTCATTTAGTTCCCAGTGCCATGGGATTATTAGCGTGGATGTTAAGAGACCCCTCCCTGCAAGACCAGCGAGCACCGACCCACAAGCTGAGCTTGCCACCGGCGTGAATGGCATGATTCCCATTTTAAAAGTGGGAAAATTGGAGCAAGGCAGCATTCATCGGGCTGCTTCTGTTGTGGTGGGCATCCTGTGGAAAAGATCTGGGATTCATGTGGTCCATTCGTGCCAGGGATGGAGCAGCAGATGGGAGCAGCAGGGGTTTTGGGGCAAAATGTTGCTTTCTTTGAAGGCAGCAGTGAAATTCCCGCTGGCTGTGCCCGGCAGCCGCGGCACGGCCAGGGCTCTGCAGACCTGCTGGCGGTCAGAGCCAGAGCTGGAGCCTGTCTGGTGGCGTCCCCTCGCCAGCTCCTTTGTACTATTAATTACGGCCATGAGTCTGCAGGGTTTCCAAGCTCTGTGGCTCCAGTTTGCCGTGCGGGAAGGAGCTGGGATGAGAACTGAATTCCCCCTGCGTCGCTCCCGAACAGCCCCGCGTTATTTGTGCCTCTGACAACGCTCACATCCATCCTGGGCGATGCTGGGGCTCTCACAAAGCAGCCTCAGAGCAGCTTTTTTGTGGGACCCGGTGTTTCGCGGGGTGCAGAAACCTTCTTCCCCCCCGGCATGGCATTCCCGTTCCTGCCAAGGCTCCAGCTGCAAAGCCAAGCAGCCGGGCTGACCGGTTTTCCACCTGCAGATTTTTGGCAGATCTCCTGCCACAAAGCCAAGGGCGAGCAGCTCTCGGGCACTGGCAGCCCCCAGATACCCCTAGAAACCTCTCTGCAATCTCCCAGAGGTGAGGTTTACCCAGTTCCTTCTCCGTTGCCAATCTCAGCTCCCTGGCTGTGAGTTTCCATCACTTCTCTGTGCTGATGGTTGCAGGAGGCCCAAGTCACCGCACTTTCTGAGGAGCCTTCAAGGTCAAACTTGAAGATCTCGGAGGTCTTGTCTGGCCTTCAAGATTCTGTGGTTCTATTTACAACCAAATCTGGCAAAATTTTATATGGAAAAACATCTGTAAACATCTTGGCGAGGAAAAAAACTGCACGAGGTGCTGGTACCTTATGCAACACCCAAAACCCCACATCGAGGGAGACGTAAAGGTTACAAACACCCCCAAATCTGTTGCTGGATGAGTTTTTTGGAGGCTTTGAGAAATGGAAGGAGCAAGTAAACAAGCTGGGATTTTCCCCTGTGCAGGCGGGAGCGTCTCCGGCGCAGCGGAAAGTGCGATCAATAATTGAGTGAGAAGCCACACGGCTCAGAGCTCACACAAAGCACAGCCCGAGCATCCAATATTTATTTTCAGGCCTTAAATAATGCATTTGCAAATGCTTCTAACTGAGTATTTTAAGGCAAACAAATTTATGTCATGAAAAGTTAATTGGCGAGAGCATCTCCGCAGGAAAATCACCGGCAGCCACGGGAAACACCCCTCAGCTCCTCATCGCGTTGGTCCCGTTCTTCCTCGTAAATTAGGGGGCAATTCCGTAATTTCTAATTAAGGAACCATTTGCTATCAATTAGCCCATGTAAGTGGATTTCTCTCGTTCCCCAAGCTAAATCACTTAAGCCCTGGCATTTCCTCCTTGCTGCTGCAGCACCGGCCGCCAGCGGAGCTGTGTGGGAGTGGGAGGCAAGGGATGTTCTGACACCCATTTCCCGTGGGAGCCGGGTGGGATGGGTCTGTCCCCACGGGTTAATGCACTCAGCAGATGTGTGGCAGGTGCTGCAGGCAAATAGGGGGAAAAATCCCCGTTTGTCCAGGGAGGTGGAATGGGCTGGACTTTGGTGATCCAAGTGGTTCGCTTCCAGCTCGGAATATTCCATGGTTCTGTGGTGGGAGGTGTGGGAGCTGCAAGGTGTGGAGAGGAGGGATATGTCTGGGACAGTGGTCACAGGCAGCCCTCAGAGGGGTCCTGGGGCTCGGACAGGTGGAGTTATGACCGTCATGGACAACTTGGGCTAGAGGTGAAGGGAATGAAGCTGCTCCGCTGCTGGCTCCCAGGCGCTGCTGCATCCCAAAACACCAGTGAGGGCAAAAGCTCTGGAGGAACGACCTTGGCCAGGGCTGGCACCTTCCCGCAGGTGTTTGCTTCCCCCTTGGCAGCAGATAAAGGGCTTGCTGTGAAATCCACCGTGGCTCCAATGCTGACACGTTCCCCCCTCCCCACCTCGTCCTTCGGCTCCCCCCCGCTCCAGGGAATGAGTAAACACGGCCAGGGACACGAGGATTTTTCCAGCTTTCCTGCCCCATCCTCACCCCACACTGCAAACGTGAGGAGCAGAGCTGGCTGTCCCCCTGCAGCACCCCCAGCCACCCCGGCATACCCCAGGCCCCAGCTGCCACGTCAGGCTTCTCCTCACAAAACCCAAAGAGATAAGATAAGAAAGGTGAGATAAGATAAGAAAGGTTCATAACCTCTCATCACAGGACAAGATTTCTCATCTCCAGCCAGGCTCTCCTGCCTCTGATGTTTATTTGCCGTTCGAGCCAGCATCCAGCAGGAGATGAATTGCCTCCACTGGGATTTCCACTCAGTCTGATCAGAGGAAATTGGTTTTGACAGCTTTGTGACAGAAACACCTTGGGCCAAACTCACCCCTGGTTGAAGCTCTCTGGGGTCCCCGGGGCTGGGTTTGGCTCTGGCTGGCTGGGAAAATTCAAACCAGGGATGAAAAGATTGGAAGCAGAGCAACCTGGATCCAAAAACAGGTAACAAGGGATGGCTTAGCTCACAACAGCCTTGGGAGCTTAGAGGATAATGGGGGGAGAGCCAGAAGGAGGGAGAGGCTGGCTGCAGCTGCATGGGCTGTGTGACGTTGGTGTTATCTCCTCCGGGGCTTAGGCTGGCACAAACACAGCCTGAAAAATCATAAACTAATCCTAAATGCTCCCGTGCAAACCAAGCTGGCCTGGAAGAACCAGTGCTACCACTTCTCCAGGAGTCGTTTCTTCCTGGGCTTTAGAGAGAACCGAGGTCATGCTGCCACAGAGCCCTGAACATGCAAGCGTTGCTCCTTGATTCCTTTCTCATGGCAAAACGTTTGGACTGAGGGAGGTTTCCCCACCCTGCAAGATTTTCAGGGGGTGGGAGGAGTGGGGAAGTACAAATGTGCTTTTCATGCCTCGCTGCCCTCAGTTCAAAAGGCTTTCACCTCCCCGGGAGCACGTTCACCACTCCTATCTAGTCCCAGCAGCTCTCGTGCTCGTCAGGAGCTGGGACAAACAGGAAAGCATGGAATCACTTTGATCCCAGCCTTCAATACCTCGAGGCTTCATGTTACTCTTGGGTTGTGGGAGCTGCATGCTGTCAACCCAAGCTCAAGCATTTTTCCTTGGAGCCTGGCTGAGGCATCAGGCCTGTTTGGATCCAGCTCCACCAACCCTTTTGATTTGGGTCCAAATCCCTTTTTTTATTCCTTGGAGGGTGGGGGACGGGTGACAGATAAACATTTCTATGAGCAAACTGCTCAGCTTTGCTTCATGGCTTTATCTTCATCAAGTAGGCCCACACAAGTGGCAGCAGAATCCTGTATCCCTGTATCCATCCCAGATGGGTAACAGGGCTGTGGTAGTGCCAAAAGTAGCCTGGATGCTGGAGCAGCTGGAATGGGATAGGGCCGTCGCAGACACTTTCACAACACAAACTAAATCTGGGATGAAACCACTGCTTTCAGAAGTTCGTCGGGAATTAGGCCCGAGCATCATAAAACTTGAGAAAAGCATAAATCCGACAGGAATTTATGGGTTACAAAAATACCCTCGTCGTACTCTCCCTTTCATCCCTGTTTTTCTGCCCATAATTCACCCACTCAGGCTTCATTAAAGGCTCCAGTAAATCATTCCCGGGATCGGAAGCTCGCCAGTTTGCCTGCAGCTTAATGGCACCTCTCGCTCGACTCTTGTTTTCCTCATTTGCTTCACACTGAGTGAAAATGCTCAAGTCTGACTTGCTCAGAACCAGTGGGAGGAGCATGGATAATGGGAATGGGAAGTTCAGCCCTGGTCCATTTTGTAATTACCACACTGAGGGCTTATGGACTTGTAGGATCTGCTTATTAAAACATATATAAACTTATTTGTTATATATATATATGTGTATATATTATGCCCAGGGAAGCTGTGGATGCTCCATGTGTGGAATTGTTCCAGGACAAGTTGGACAGGGTTTGGAGTAACCTGGTCTAGTGGAAGATGTCCCTGCCCATGGCAGGGGGGTGGAACTGGATGAGTTTTGGGGTCCCTCTCAACCCAAATCACTCTGGGATGATTTTTATACACATTTACTTTAAAGCACATTAAATCCTCTCTGCCCCTTGCCAAGCCCAACCACAGAGAACAGGACTTTTGCTGTTTGGGGGCCACTGGTCACTCTCCAGATCTCAACCAACACCTCTGGGACCTGCTGCAGCACCAAATACACGTCTCCTGGTGGATTTTCCCAGATCTGGAAAGGAGCTGTAACCCTCATGGATGGGGGAGAAGGAGAAGTCCCTTTGAGACCTGGCAGAGATCATGATGGGCTTTCAGGTGCCCCTATCACTCCCTTTAAGGGTCTCCACTTTCACTCGGCCCTGAAAAAGCAGTTCTGCTCCCTGTTTCACATCCCTGCACACCACCTCTTGCTCGAGTGGGATTTTCACTATCTCGGGGCTTTTTTGTGTCTCAGGAGAGAACCGTCAGAGCTGTCAAACCCTTAGCGATGCTCAGCCTCCCTCCCTCTGCAGGTTCTGCTGCAGCAGCCCCCGGGAGCAGCAAATTCGGGTGACTCAGGGGCAGTCACAGACTTTGGGCAGAGTGTGATCAGCTCTCCTGATTAGCGTCACACTTCACTGGCCTTTCTGACTAATTCACCATTAAAATTCCCGTCGTTATCCCAAAAACTTCTGGCCCTTTGGTAAGGCAGACCTGGTGTATCATTTACTGAGTGCGTAAAACTCTCCGGGGTTTTCCCCCATTTTTTGGGGGAGTAGGAGGAGGGCTGACTGCGCAGCCCCAAAGGAGCTCATGGTGTCCTGTGCCGGAGCAAGGGCTCACGCAGAAACCAGGAACAGGAATGGCATCTCCACGGGGTTAAAGGCGCCTTGGTGCAAAGGAGCAGCGAGGCCCTCTTCCGCCACTGGTTTAGGAGAACCTCCCAGGGAAATCAGGATTGCTCCCCTTCCCTCCGTGGCAACGTGGCTCCAAAACTTTGTGGCCTGAAGGGGAGAAGTTGTGGCTACACCTGGAGGCTGCTTCCTCTCTTCCCTTGTTCCAGGAGCCTGCGTAGCTCCTTATCCCTGGATGAGGGCTGCCAGCCTCCATTTCTGCTCCCCCGGTTGCTTTCACGCGGCTCAAAGGGCAATTTCCAGTTTACAAACACTCACTCACCTCCCGATGGACCCTGAAATGGGGCACATTCATTGTTCAGCGCGCGTGGGCAGCCAGAGGAATGCAGAAGAAATCGCAGCGTGGACCCGGGCTGGCGAAAACTCATTAATTCTTGGCACCTTTACAGCTGCGCAGCCTGGACGCTTCTTGGTTCGGTTTAATCTAATCTGGATTGGAAGAGCTGCCCCCGAGGAGGGGAGGATCATGAACAACTGCTCTCCCAACTCCGTTTGGGCTGTGATGTGATTTCCCACAGCAGTGAGGGTTGGGACGAGAAGTCTTCTCCAAAGTGCTGTTAAAAATGATCGAGGGGGCGAATTTGTGTCCAGTGCCTCTGAGCCCTGAGGTGCTTAGGTGAATCTGCTCTGATGACAGCAAAACTCCTTTTTCCAGAAGGGGCAGGTACTAATGCTTGACAAGCAGTGAAGTTTTACAGCTTGCTGTAAAAGGAGGCACAGAGGTTGGTGGTTTTTTCCCCGCCCTAAAAAACCCCCATCCAGTAGTCAGAGTCCAAACTTTCTATAGGGGGAGATAACCCCCTGGGGTCCAAAAGCATTTGCGCCTTAAAAATACCTGTCCTTGAGGTATAGATTCCCCATCCATCCCTGAGTGTCCTGGACATAACCACGGGCTCATTAGGCTTAAATTCCTAATGTGGACCAGAGCCAGGAGAGACACAAAGACTCCATTGGGATCCCCTCATCGTGTCAGGCAAGGAAAGAAAGTATCAATCTGTGTTTTGCCCTTGCCAGGAGCCCCTTTCCTGCAGGCTCCGGGTTGCACTCTGCCTGCAGAGAAAGGCCGAGGAGTTTTGGGATGCTGAATGGGATGTTACCCTGCCAGCTGTCATCCTCAGGTGGTTTTGGGGTGCTCCGGATGTGAAGAGTGTGTAGGAATCAAATGATCCTCAGACTGTATTAACTGGAAAAGGGCAGAGCAGACCAAGACCCCCAGAGAGGGTGAACCGAGCCAGCAACAGCCGTATCTGAGCCATCCCTGCTCGTCGACTCCCTTTCTGATGCTAATATCCTGCGGGGAAATCCTGCCAAGGAATTGCTCGCATTCCTCCCTGCAACAACAAGCCCGCAAGAGCCAAACCCCCGGCCCCCCACATTCATCCCGAGCCCGTGCTTGCTTCAGGCTCTGCGTTCTGCTGGCCGTGTTCCCTTTCTCTCCCGGTCTCCCAGCCCAGCAGCCCAGCTCCTGGGGCAGTTTTTTCCATGGATTTCGGGTGCAGGCACTCGGTGTGCACACCCGTCCTCCCTTCCCACCACCACATATCCCAGCTCCCCCCGCCTCCTCCCAGCCTCTCTTCCCCTCCACCTGCAAAGCCTCAAGCTGGTACTGGTCTGTAATTCCCACAAGGAAAAAGGATCTGAGGGTGTTTCAGAGGTCTGAAGCAGGAGGAGGTCTGTGCCCCCCATTCCCAATGAGGTTGTGCTGATCAGCAAGGATGGGACCAGCCAAAGAGCAGCCTGGGAGCAGAGCAGACCCAGGCAAGCCAGAGCAGGGCAGGGTTGGAATCACAGAATATCCCACAGGGATCATCCAGTCCAGCCCCTGGCCCTGCACAGACACCCCGACAGTCCCAGCCTGTGCATCCCTGAGGGAGTTGTCCAAACGCTCCCGGAGCTCTGGCAGGATTTGGGGCTGTGGCCACTTGGATTCAGCCCAGGTGGCACAGGAGGAAGGTGACCTGGGCAGCCCTGCCCCGCCTCCTGCCAGCATCACCCTCCACAGGGCCCTGCCTTGGGGGCTCCTCCTGCAGCTATCACTGCTTCCCACAGTCAGCTAGGAAGGCCTGGGTTCCTTCCTGGTGAGCAATTAACTGTAATTAACACGCAATTAGAGGGCTTCTATTCCATTATAGCCAACCAGTGGGATTGGATCCACTAATCATGGCAAACCCCAGGAGACTGCAAGCCTGGAGTTTGAAGCTCTTTGGCGAATCCTACCAAATTCCAGCTCCTGATCCACAATTCCCTTCTCTAATTAGGGTCCAGACACACAAAGAGACCAAACATTGAGTGGCTGCAGTGAAAGCTCCCTTTAAATATGTCTGCTTTTCCAAGAGGAGCCATTCCTTGGTGGGCTGGAGCATGCTCTGGATTCAGATGAGCAAATTCCCACACGAGGGACAATTACAAGACGAGCCCATGAGGACAATGCCATGGGCTGGGAGTGAGACACTGCACGTGGGCTTTCCATTGTAGCTTGATGGAAAAGCAGGAATAAAACCCAAGTCCTACTGAGGCCGTGTTCCTGTACAACTCCAAAAATAATTGTTCAGGAGGCAGATGAGAACATAAAGCAGAATGGAAACACTTTTATGTTGTTCAGGCACTTAATTCCAAGGAAGAGTCCATTGACAGAGCATGGCAGGGTGCACGGTGCTTATCAGCCCCTCAATTTTCTTTGGCATCGGGGCCGTAAACAAGAACAGAGCAGCAGTGAGCCTCTGAAGTCCAGAAGAAGTCTCCTGGCTTTGGGAGGACTCTGTAAACATCAGGGCAGACACTATCTTGAAAGGCTCAATGCCTTTGATTATGTTCCCATGTCGAGTTTCCTCCATTTATTTTTGTCTCATCGTCTCTAATGTTGGACTGTGTTGCCTGTAGAGAAGGTTGTGAACTGAAACACCACCGCAAGTTTTTTCTGATGGAGCCTGAGCTCCAGCAGGGGAATTGGCACTTAGTTTGGATTTTGTCCATATTCCCAGCCACAGGCTGAAAAGATGATTTTTTCCTAATGGCAGAGCTGTTGTGGCTCTGATAGTCCAAGGTCAGGCGTAAGGCAAGATCCGTGAGCAGAGCTAATGTATTTTTTAACCCAGCAAAACCCTCAAGCCTCCAAAAATAAGTAAAAAAATTCAGACAGGCTGGGCTTTCACAGGATCTTCCTTACTATGAGGGGGTAAAGTGTTCCCAGTACATGGCAGCAATTTCCCAAAAAGACTTAGACTTTAAAAAATGAGAGTAGAGATTGTTCCTTGTTGACATGACTTCACAATCTGGGGCTTCCAGTGAACTTCAGGCTGGGCTGGGCACACAGCAAAGCTGTGTGAGGTGATGACACCCGTGTGACTCTGATGACTGTGGGGCTTGTGGGCTGCATGGAGAAGAACCTGTAGGATGGGATGGTGTTGGACCTGTGGGCTGAACGGAGGAGTATCTGTAGGTTAGGAAGGTATAGAACCTGTGGGTTGGGAGAGTGGTAGACCTGTGAGTTGGATGGAGAAGGATCTCTAGGTTGGGATAGCACTGGACCTGTGGTTTGGATGGAGAAGGACCTGTAGGTTGGGAAGGTATAGGATCTGTAGGCTGGGATGGTGTAGGACCTGTAGGCTGGCAAGGTGTTGGACCTGTAGGTTGGGATGGAGAAGGACCTGTATGTTGGGATGGTGTAGGATGTGTGGGTTGGGTGGTGTAGGATGTGTGGGTTGGGTGGACATGAACCTGTAGGTTGGGATGGTTTAGAATCTGCGGATTGGATGGAGAAGGATCTGTAGGCTGGGATGGTGCTGGACCTGTAGGTTGGGATGGTGTTGGTCCTGCGGGTTGGACGGAGAAGGATCTGTAGGTCGGGATGGTGCTGGACCTGTAGGCAGGGATGGTGTAGGACCTGTAGTTTGGGATGGTGTAGGATGCGTGGGTTGGATGGAGAAGGACCTGTAGCTTGGGACAACCTTATTGCTGCAGCTCTGGCTCTGACCAGCTCACAGACACCAGTCCGGGAGCTCCTGTGCTTTGCTGTGACCTCTCTGGGCCAGGTGACCTCTCTTGCAGCTGCTGTCCCACAGGCCACCACACGGAGGTTGGGTTTGGCCGTGTGTCCCCAAGAGGAAACGCGTCCCGCACCCCAAGACCAAGAGCACTGTCACAGGGCCCTGCTGGTCCGATCACGTTCTCTCCAGACCGTGGCAGAGTTCCCACTCCCTTCAGGGAGAACGGGGACCCAGCCATTGTCCAACACCTTTGATATTTTCCATGCCTGAGAGGAGCTATTTTTGGGTCAGGAAGGTCAAAGTCAGAGCAGGCCCAGGGGAGGAGGGTGGACAACTTCAAAGCCCAGCTCTGAAGTCTCTACGGGCAGGAACCCACGTGGAGACATCCAAAGCACCGCTGAGCAGCCTCACTTTGAAGGAGGATCCTGAGCTCTGTTTTTATGGCAGAAAAATCTTTCCAGAAGAAGGTTTCATAACCCACCAGAAGGCCTCAGCCACTCGGCTTGGTCCTTCTCTGCTGTAAATTCAGCCCCATCTCCTCATTTCAGGCTGAGCGTCATCCTCTGCCTGCTCTGAGGATATTTGGGATATCAAAGCCATTAAACTCTGAGGATATTTGGGATATCAGAGCCATTAAACTCTTTCCCAAAGGAAGTCACAGCCTGTCCTGCTGCCTCAACCCTGCTACTCGCCATCTCTTGCGTTAATTAATGCTGGCCATTAACCACACACTTGATAAGTTAACAGAGGGAGGAAAACGTCCCTCGCAGCCATCAACCCCGCAGCTGGGATGTCTGCTTGGCTGAGCCCTCTTTACTCTGTCCAAGGAACAATTATTAGGAACATAAATTTGCCTGGAACATCAAGAGCCACCCCTCCCTCCCGTTTGCTGTTGGCACCTGGATGAGTCACGGCGGCAATCTGAGATTTCCAAAAGAGCCGGCAAGGCGGGAGGGAAGGGGGAAGGGAAGATGTTGCTTTCCCTAATTTTTTTGTGCAAGGGAGATGTCAAAGAAAAGTCGTGGCACTGAGGAGCGTCTGTCAGCTCTGAAGTGTTGATGTTTGGGGCAGACATGCCAAACACCTGCTAAAAAACCAGGGCTCGGTTTGTGAGGGCTGATCTTGGTGGAAATGGAAAGGAAACGGGGAGGAGACTGAGCATCT
Source organism: Dryoscopus gambensis (assembly GCA_013389985.1). Taxonomy (NCBI): domain Eukaryota; kingdom Metazoa; phylum Chordata; class Aves; order Passeriformes; family Malaconotidae; genus Dryoscopus; species Dryoscopus gambensis. The sequence goes on along the minus strand of WEIT01036324.1, from coordinate 164,922 downwards.
TTGTTGGGTGGCAAAATTCCACAAACCTGTCTGAGATTTACCAGCAGCAGCTGACCTTTCTGCCTGGAATGTAAGTAGAAAAACAAATGAGAGGTCCCATTAAAAACTTACCAGTCACTTTGGTGCTGATGTGTTGAAGGTTTGGGCTCAAGAGCCAGGATATTTTTCACTTTGGGGCAGTGGCAGTTGGCTGGTTTGGCTCCCTTCTCCCTCCTTTAACACTTGTGCCACTTGCTAGGCGAACAAAAACCTCCCAGCCACGTGCAGTTTCAGCTTGGTTTAGCTGAGAGCCCGGTTTTCCATTTCAAATAAAACTTGCAAGCTCCTGATGGCCTCTGCAGGGGAGGAATTAAACCGTGCCTGGCTCCCTAGCTCCTGACCGCTGGGAGAAGTATCCCAGGGCACATGCAGCACTGGGAAGATGGCCATGGGGAGCAGACCACCACCACTGCCCATCCTTTTCCTTGTTTCTACAGCTGACACATCCCTGTGCCTCTTCTCCCTCCAAAAATGTCCCTGTCCCTTTGGCATTACCGAAATAAACTCACACATTGCCAGGCAGATCTGCCCCTCCTTGAACAGCTACCCAGGCACAGCTCTGTGAAATACTAACCGCCAGAACATTTCCCTTGGGAACGTATTTCCTAGGAAAACTAATTCCCCTGAAGCTGCTTTAAGCGCACGGTTACCATCACGAAGGTGGGCGTCAGCAAATTCAAGGCAAAGACCATGCAGAGCTTCCTGCAGATCTCCAGATCCCACCCGGAGCATCCAGGACCTACATCTGCCCAGGGAATGCCAGGAGGAGTCTCTTGGACCCTGCTCCAGTGGTGAGCGTGGGGTGGGAAGCAGACGTGGCCATCAAACAGGATGTGGGAGTGGGGTGGACAAGAGCTGGATTATCTGGAAGGAATGAATTGTATTAGAATGGAATAATAGAATCTTAGAATCATGGAATGATTTGGGTTGGAAGAGACCTTAAAGCTCATCTCATTCCAGGGCAGGGACACCTTCTGCTATTCCAGGTTGCCCTGTCCAGCCTGGCCTTGGGCACTGCCAGGGATCCAGGGGCAGCCACAGCTTCTCTGGGCACCCTGTGCCAGGGCCTCCCCACCCTCACAGGGGAGGATTCCTTCCCAATATCCCACCTAACTTTACCCTCCCTCAGTGGGAAGGCATCCCCCTTGTCCTGTCACTCCAGGCCCATGTCCAAAGTCCCTCTCCAGCTCTCTTGGAGCCCCTTTAGATGCTTATCTCCGTTTTCACCCCAGGAAAGTCTGTCTTTCTCTCCTCACAACCATAAATCCTGTGAGCTCAGCCTTGTCTGAAGGCAAGGCCCTCTTCCAAAACCCCTCTGAGATGCCCGGTGAGCAAGAGGATAGGGAATTGGGAAATTCTCTCCAGCTGCACTAAGAGCAGGGCTGAACTTGGCCTGGTTTTGACCATGCTCTTTCCTGCTGCTCAGTCGTCACTGCAAGAGGATTTTTGCCTTGGCGTAGACACAGACACAAACCCTTCCCTGAAAAATCTCTCCTGGGAGGTGTAAATCGGGATGTGGGTGGGTGGTTAATGGTTGGACTGGATGATTTGAGAGGGCTTTTCCAGCTGAAACGATTCTCTGGCTAGCACTGAGGTTACTGCAGCCCGGGCCACAGCATGGTTGGACCTCCAGGGACCAATCCACCCTTCATGGGCATCCTGACAAAGAGCTTTTGGGCTCTGTGAAATGAAAATTTGATAGGCACAACTCTTACTAGAAGACATGGAAAACTACTCAGCACAGAAGCGCTGAAATGGGGTTCCCCACCCCGTATCTCAGCAGCCTTCCTGAGGGCTCTTTAATCCCATGGGACAACCCACATTCCTCAGTGATTTGCTGAGCTGTGGCATGGATTAGTTTCCTGGAGGATTCACATGCTTGGCAAGGGAGATTTAGGAGCAGTCTCTTCTTTTATTGCATTTTTTCGCTTATTGTTCTTCACCCTGCTCATAAATAAGTGCATTCCAGGGGTTTGACATCACATCAGGGAGAAGGAATGAAGGTAGGAAATGAAAACACAAAGGGGAGCAGAGCCACCGGCAGAGGCTTTGCTCCCTGGCTTATTTTGTGGCCAATTTCCCAAATCCCAGGCTCTTTCAGGGTTATCTGTATCACGATTCAAGCAAACATCTTTCCTTTGTGTAGGTCTCGAGCAGGTAAAATATCTCAAGGTCGCAGCAAGCAAAGGTGAAAATATAATTTAATAAAATGTTATTTCTATTATAAAAATAATAAAAATTTCAAATATTTAATATCAAATAATGGATTTTCTTAGGAGACATCAGTGCTCCATTTCTGGCTTTGGTAAGAAGGGATGGAGAGCTGCCATCAGCTCTCAGTTCCAGCATCTCTGATGTACAAACTTGGCTTTGGTTGTGACCCAAAAAAGGAGAAACTTTTAGAAAAGGTTTAGAAAGGTTTTGAAATCCTAACAGGCTGTGGAATCGAGGGCAAAGTGCATTCGAGCCTCAATTCAGAAGTATTCTATGGCTTTTACCCATGGAAAAGTCCTTTACCATCGTGAGGAGGCATGAACCATCACCTTCCTAGAGGTTGGAGATTAAGCTCTAAATGAGTTTTTAAAACAGGGTAAACTCCCTTGCTCCGGGGCGTGAACCAGTGAAGACCTGGAAGGAACCTCAGCACAGTCACTCCCTGCCTGCTTCCAAGATTTTTATCCCTGTCTTGCAGGCCGGCAATGCCAACAAGCTCCGGGGGCTGAAGAGGTATCAAACTATGGATTATTGTGTGCCTGTTTCTAAAGGTTCCTCGGAAAGGCTCATGGAAAAGCACACTCCAGTGAGTTTTTTGTCTGCTGCTCCTCTCTTGTGCCAGCTAACGAGCTGCCACAGCCCCAGAACAGGGCCAGGCACTGCTTTATTTCAGTTAAATGGGACGTGGGAGCAGCGTCCTGGCACCTCCGCCTCCAAACCGACAGCAAGGCATTGATCGCTGAAGGAAATCAATTACGTTTGGGCCTGGAACTGGCAGCTCATCTAAACCTGTAAGAGCAGCAGGGTTATTCCTAAACTGAAAAGGAGGTGAAGGCTTAATTACGTGGCTGAATCCAGGGCTGCCAGCGTGGAGAACTCGGGTGTTAAATGTCAGCGTGGAGGCAGATTCCTATGGCCGCTTACAAATCGCCGGGATTTATAATCACTTTATGTTCCAGGAATGCTGACAGCTTTAAATATAGCGCCGTGCCTGTGATAAATTGCTGGCATTTTTTTCTCGTTAGCCCTTTGTGACTAAATTTAAGGTATCCATTTCAGCGTGATCCAATTATGGAAGCGTAATCGGGAACGGCTCCCCATGCAAGAGGCCGCATCTATTTTTGTCTGCGGAGCTTAAGTCTGCGTTTCTGAGCTCATGATTTATGGCAGGCTTTAAATTAATAATGAGGCATGCATCCACAGGCAAATATTTGTATTTGGAGAGCCATTCGGGCCCCGGCCAAGGCTTCCCGAGCAGCCGAGGATCAGTTACAACAATGCCCACGCAGATCCTATTTCAAACATCACCTGGCCCTGCACAATTAGCATCACCTCCTCCTGGCTAACGAGAGCCTGAAATGGACGGCATGTCAGCCAGAACTATGGAACCCCCAGAGACTCATTCCTGAGACCAAGAAAAAGACCACATTTCAGCTCAATTTCTGCCGGGCCGCACCCTTGCCTCCGTTGCTGATGGATAAATTTCCATAAATATTTCCAGGAGCAGAATGCAGGTGTCCTGCAGGCCTTGCAGGATTGAGCAGGCAGCTGAGCAGGCACAGATGTGGCCACACAGACAGAGCCCAGGGGGGTGCAAAGCTGAGAGGGAGAGGGATAAACCCTCCTCATGCTGTTACCTAGCAAAGACACGAGTCTGGGGACTTTTTGAGCCATCACTTCTCCTGCATTAATCCATGGAAAATACTCTGATTTCCTCTGGAAAGTGCCTGGAGACCTGCTGGTGGCAGAAGCCCAGAGCCAAGCGCTGTTGCCATGGTCAGAGTTCAAGAAACCTCCTGCAATTACTCCTGACTAGAGCAGCTTGTCCCGGAGACAAGAGTTTATTTATTTTTAAGCAGCTGGGGCTGTCACAGCTTCAGGTTACCTGTGGAAACCGCAGGTCAGTTTTCTTTCTCTCCAGTCACCGTGGAATGGTTTGGGTTGGAAGGGACCTTCACAGGAGCTGGAAGATGCCAGGAGGAGTCCCAGCGATATCCATGGATAACCTTCCCTGTCTGGCTTCGTGAGTAGAGGGTTGTGCTGCCTACTTGGTGATCAGGTATTAGGAAAATATTTCTTCGTGGGAAGAGTTGTCAGTCCCTGGCACAGCTGATCTGGTGGAGTCATGATCCCTGGAAGGGTTTAAAGCACGTGTGGATGTGGCACTTGGCGACATGGGCGGCCTTGGCAGTGCTGAGGGAATGGCTGGGCTTGATCTCTTCCAACTGAGGTGTCTGGAACTGTCTGAGCTGGGCTCCCCTTGTGGCTGAGGACAGGACGGGAGGCCTGAAGATGCCCCCAGTCCATCTATCCCAAAGGAGACACAGGACACGTGCTTGCTGAGTGTCCCCACCACGCTCAGTGGCAGCGCAGGGAGCAGGATCTGGGTGTCCCACGCTGACATCCCTGTGCCGTCCTTCCTCTCAAAAAGTCCATTTACTCCATGGCTTGGCCCAGCCTCCAGCTGGAGAAAAGCTCCTGGTGCTCACAGCAATCCGGGCAGCAGCTTTTATTATCCCCGCAATTAAATTCAGCTTATTCCTCCTTAATCCAGGCCTCTAAATCCCAACGAACCCCGACAAAAGCGCAGAGCTCTTTGTGGACGGGGAAGGAGGGAGACATTGGATACAGCCCGAGCTGTGTTCGGAGTTGAGACAGGGAATTTCACCTGGCTGGGAGGTAATTGCTGGGAGGTTCCCGGGCTGGAATGTGCCCACAGGTGAGTCCAGCGGGCTCGGCTGTGCCTCTGGCTGGGACCGTGGCACGGAGCCGTGGCAGCCCCGCTGCTCAGGCTGCCGGGTCCAGCCCCATTCCATGCCAGTCTGACCTCCAAACGCCTCACCGGGATCTCAGCTGTCAGTGCCCACGGGAGGAGCCACCTCACACAGCCCTGAAGCTCCTCCTGCAGCATCCCCAACCAGCCCTCCGAGGTTGGACCCCCTCTTTTCGCCTGAATGAGCCTGGGCGTGCCCAGAGCCACCGAAATGTCAGATTTAACTCCTGGGGAACCACCTGAGATGGGCATGGCTCCGTGTCAGTGCTGCCAGCCCCGTCTCCCAGCACTGGTGGACATTCTTATCAGTGACTAACTTAATGATGCTTTGAATCACATCTGTGTGCTCCTCCCCATTGATTTGGGACCATGGAAGAGTTCATCCGCTTTATTCCTGATTTTCCTCTGGGAATGACCAGCTTCCTTTAAGATATTTTTCCATGTCTGCATGGCAGGAGGTTCTTTGGGAGAAATTATGCAATCCACAGAGGGATTTGTTTGCCTGGCAGCCCAGCAGGAGTCTGAGCACCACACAGCCTCAGCTGAGCCTCTCCAGGCTCTCCAGGCTGCAGCAGAGATTCATTAAGTGGTGAGTAAACACCTCTGCGCAGCCTGGCAGCCAGAGCAGAAAGCTGAGCTTGGCAGGGAAGGACAGCGAGCCTGCGAGTGATTGGGATTGCAGGGAATCACGGAATCCCACACTGAACTGGGTTGGAAGGGACCTCAAAGCTCACCTCGTGCCACCCCCTGCCACGGGCAGGGACACCTTCCACCATCCCAGGTTGCTCCAAGCCCCGTCCACCCTGGTCTAGATTGGATATTATGGAAAATTTCTTCTCTGAAAGGGCGATCAAGCACTTGACCAGGCTGCCCAGGGCAGTGGTGGAGTCCCCATTGCTGAAGGGATTTAAAACCCATGTGGATGTGGCATTTGAGGGCAGGGTTGGTGGTGGCTTCAGCAGTGCTGGGGGAATGGTTGGACTCTGATCTCAGAGAGCTTCTCCAGCCTCAGTGATCCTGTGATTCAATGGTTAAAGGTCCCTGCTCTGAGCTCATGACCCTCAGCACCCATCCAGGTGAGACAACTGAGGCTGAAAGTCCCCGGCCTGGCTTGGGAGCTCCATGAGGAAGGGGTTTCCAGCAGATCCCAGCCTGGCTGTGGCTGCGTCCTGTCCTCTGTGGAGGAGCACATCCTTGAGGCACCTGGAGACACAGCCCTGCCCTCCAATGCTCAGCTCCTACACCTTACATCACTCAAAGCCTGCTCTGAGGTGTCCTGCACCTGGAAAACTGAGGAGAGCATTGTATTCCCAGAGATCCTGGTGCCAGCCCCTCTGGAGAGTGCAGCGTTTTCTCCTCCCTGTGTTTCACCCTTGCAGGGAGGGGTAACAGCCACTTCAGCCAGGCAGGGAGTTTATCCAGAGTCTGGGAAAGACTTCCCTGCTCCAAAACGCAGCTGGGTGCTGGGGAGGGACCCATTTGCCCAGAATTCCATTCCTGGGGTGTCCCCAGCTGACCCCCAACCTGTTGGATATAATTCATAAATCACTCCTCACTGCTTATTAACATCATTAACGCAGCACAGCCCGCGAGCCTTCGCCACCTCACCCTCCATCTGCTCACGGACTGCTGCCTGTTTTTCACACCGCCTCGTTCCCACGGCGCTGAACCGAATGTTCTTCCCTCCCCTCCTTCCTCGCCCTGACTGGTGACAGCCCCAAAGCCCCAGTCTGGTCTGCGTCAAGGTCAAAATTATCTGGCAGACTTGAAAAGATGGGTGAGCCTTTGCTACAAGACAGCCTGGCACTGCCGGGGGGGGACAGATGACAGCAGCAATTTGTTTCTTTCACACAGAAAACTGAAATGTAGGAGTTTTTCCTAATTTTTTTTTTCCTGAGGTGTTCCTGAGGTGATGTTTTCCCTCCCCAGCTTGTTTGAGGCTTCAAGCAGAAGCTCATTTGGTGGCACTGTGCTGATTTCTAATGGGCCCGTCCCTAGTGAAAAGTCACGTTAAACAAAATGTGATGCTTTCCCTTCCCCTTAAGGATGATCTGAGGGCTTCTCCCCTCTGCCCAGAGCCTAAACTCAGCAGCACTGAAAGGACGTGCCCAGACAAGCTGCAAACTTCGCAGGGCTGATATTAAAGAGGAAAAAACCCAAAGCCACCTGAAGGCAGGAGAGATCCCAGAGCTCCCTGACTCCGGGGCACAGGCAGCGGCTCGGAGCCGCAGTGCTGAGCTCCGCTGTGATTTTCAAGCAGCTCATTTATTCTGTCCTCACTGACTGCTCGGCTCTGCAATTATTTGTCCTTGCTTTTGGCCAGCTCGGGACACGCAGCCTGAGCTTCTCCCCTCTCGCAAATCCTGCTGTGCAAGGGGCAGAACGAGCCCTGGCAGCAGGGATGGCTGTTGCGAGAAATCCAAGGCTTCAGGGGGCATTTACAGAACTCTGCTTGCTTTTCAAATGGTCTTTTTCCTGACCCTTTGTGACTCCCGGGTGGACAAACCACCCCATAAAAGCCAGGCACCGGTCCAAGGCAGTCTGCAGCACAGACCCAGACTGGGCTTAATTTTCAACTCGCAAAGTGAGGAAGCAGGAAAAATCACTGAACCCTTTCCTTTGGGGAGGAGATTTCCCACAGATTTCCCACGGCTCAGGCTCCTGCTGGAGCCCAAGAGAAGCCCAGCTAGGAGCATCCCAGCACAGCCAAGCAGGTTTGCAAGGCTCGGGGAAGGGCACAGATCCATCAGTGTTGGGTGTGCCCAGCTCAGGGATGCAAATCCTTCCCCACTGCACGCTCGGAGTGTTGAATTTGGCCTGGGGAGCGTTTATGAGGCAGCCCCAGGGCTCTGTGATGAGATGAGGCATGAATGGTGATAAGCCAGGCCCGCTCCATGGAATGGGGCCAAAGGAGCCCTTCCAGGGGCTGCAGGAGAAGCTTGACCTTGAATATGGGCTGAGATAACAACCCCGAGCGCTCACACTGCCCTCTCCTCTCGATAAAAACACCTTTTCCCAATAAACAGCAGCTTCGAGGAAGAAAAAACCCCACAGAATAATTTCTACCCCACAGTTCAGCAATTTCAGCATCAAGAAGGATTTGGGTGACATCTAATTTTGGAATAACATCTGCCCCTGGGGACCAAACCCTTTCAAACTACTACAGCAACTGCAGTATTCCAGCAAATCTTACCCCGATAAAATCCCAGCCTCCCTGGCATCTGGACAGTTGGGGTGGGGAAAAAAAAAGCCCGGCAGATGCAGAAAGCAAGCAATCAGGGCAGAGTTTATTTTAATAAACTCTTGTGACTGCAATAATCTCAGCTCTGATTAGCACTGGAGATTAAAAAAATGTAAATATTTACCAGAACATCTTCAATATCCTCGTGGAGTCAAAAGGGCAGTTTCTGCGTGCAGCGTGTCAGAACTACTTGCTCTGGCAAACTCTCTCAGACAACTGTGGAATTATGCAAAGAGCTTCGACATAATTAATTATATTCATTACGAAGCCAAGATATTGGAGTTTTATTTGCTTTCTGTTCCAGCTCGGAGTTCTCTCTGCTTTCTGCCTCTTGTGTGAGACTCCGGCATCTCCTTGAACAAAAGCTGTGATTCCCACTTGGCTGAAGGAGCTGCACTTAATGAAAACTAACAAGTTGCATGGTGCCTGCAGTAAATTTGGGCTGCCAGACCTCCTCTGAGCCCCTTCAGGAGGGATGGCTTTGCTTCTCCTTCATTTCAGCAGCCCAGAGAAGCTGTGGCTGCCCCTGGATCCCTGGAGGTGTCCCCAGGCCAGGCTGGACGGGGCTTGGAGCACCTGGGATAGTGGAAGGTGTCCCTGGGCAGGGGGGTGGAACGAGATGGGCTTTAATGTCCCCTCCCACCCAGGCCATCTCATAGTTCCATGATTTTGTAAGCCCAGGACACAGCGTGGCTTGCTCTGCCACGGGGGAACATCTGCCCTAGGTTGCTGGTGGCACTGGTTCCCAGCAAGCTCTGGATGCAGCACATCAAAAGCAAACCAGTGGCCTGGCTCCTTCCCCAGCTTGCCGGGCACCTTGTTTGAAGAGGCTTAGAGCTGGTCTTAATCACCAGAGGTGCTGGGAATGGGCTGGAGCCTGTCCTGCCCTCCGTAGTAGGACTACATCCCAATTAACTCACCCCAGGCACGGGAGCCAGCTGCCGGCGTTTGGGGCAGGCTGGGAATTCGAGGTGAGGCACAAGGAGCAGCGTCTCCCCGCCGACACACTCCCATCCTCTGCTGTCTTCCCACCTTTCTGCTCTGTTCCCACCTTCCTTCTGTGGTCCCACCTTTCTGCTCCATTCCCAGCTTGCTGCCGTGATCTCACCTGTCTCTCACTGCACAGTTGCCAGTGTTGGTACTGAGCACAAGCAGGAGATAAAGACGCCCACAGGTGCCACCCGCCTTTTGGTGAAGGTCTCCAAACCCACCTTGCAGGGCTACTCACCCCCATCCAGGGTGGAGGGCTTGGAGCTGCTGCCTTTGCTGTAGGGTTGGGTCACTCTGAATCCTGGATCCAGCCTGGGCACACAGCACCTGTGGAGGTAACGGAGCAAAAATCATCATCCCTCTGCCCTTAAACCAGAATTTTCTCTGCCTTGCCCCCCTTGTGCTCCCACACCTCAGTCCCACACTGCCAGGTTTAAAATCTCCGTGGGACTGGGCCTGTTGCTGATGGAGAAACCCCACTGCTGTGCGCTGAGGGAGTGACATGGAACAATAAATCCAAAGAGGTTTTTTATTGCTTAAAAAAACCCATCAGATGCCATGGGCCTGGATGAGGGGAAGGAGGGAAGCTTCCCTCCCTTCCAGAGGGTGAGAAATGCCAGCAGGCGCCTTTCCTGAACGCAGGGTCAATCCAACCTTGTAATTGTGGTTGTTCAATCATGCAGTGAACAAAGGTGTGGTGGTGAGTTTGGGCAGGAGAGGCTTCTTTGCTTCCCGTGCCTCCAACGAAGGGAAAATGGGCAGCAAAATTGCAAGGGGGGCTCAGCAAAGTGCAGGCCTTGTGCCGTGGCCTTGCTTTTAAAGACTGGGAGCAAAAACCAAGTCAGATGGGATGCAATTCTTTTTAAGGGAGTAAAAGCCACCAGCTTGCTGGGTTTAAGAGGCAGAAACCACAGCTGAAGGGGCAGCCCTGCAAAATCTTCCTGCTGAAGATCCCACCACCTGCGAAGAGCGGGCTTGGCAGAGCTCCACAGAAAGAGGAGGAATCACCACCTCTTCCTGACACCCGTAATGCATGAAAAAAAGATCCTTGGAAATTGAATTTTGTTCTGGGTACATAAAAATCTGGTTTGAGTTGAGCTCGTTTGAAGGCGAGCAGGACACGCAGCGCTCTCCAAAGAGGCCGAGCGCGATGAGTTCACACAGTCACTGCTAAAAATGGAGGGGTTTGCTGTCAGACTGTGAAGCGAGGAGCCAAGCGGGATTTTTTCGACCTGCTCCGTCCCTGGATCTCTTCCCACTCCAAGCCTCGGGCCGAGCCTCACAGCAAGCCAACCATTTGGTTTGGCAGACGTGCTCGGGCCGGGCCTGCCTTTTAAGTAGTGCTAAAAAGAAAATACACAGCTCCACAATACCAGAGCAGCAGCTGCTCTTGAACAGCGGTCAAGAGGGACAATGAGTCTCCTCACGCCGGGAGGAATGAGCCGGCCTTTCCTTCCCACCCAGCCGGCCCAAGGAAGGGACAGGCCCGCCACAGGCCCTCCGAGTAAACAGAGGTGAGCTGCAAAGTTGTCTCAAACAATGGGGCCCAGAGGGAAATGGAAAAGCAAATATTGATGTTGGGCCGTTCGCGTGGCCCCAGAGAAAAAGAGAACAATGCCTTCGGTTGGACGCCACCTCGATGTCTTCCTCCTCCTCCTCCCCTCGTGCTCTGAAATGTCATCTCAGGAGCTGGGATTCCTTTGGATGGAGCAAGGCAGAGCTGAGGGCTGCCTGCTTCTCCTGTGACAGAGGGAAGGATTGCTTAAATTGTAAACCTGTTTCTGTGCCCCCTCCCCAAAGCCAGGCTCCTCCTCATGAAGCAAAAGCCAGAAGCACACGAGGGCCCCTTTGGCCTTGGCTGCAGCACTGAACCCCAGCAGCTGGGTGAGAGCACGAGGAAATACAGACACCCAGTTCCTCTTAAACCTGGCAGAAAGGGTGAGCAAAATCCCAGGGACCAACAACCTGGGAACATCCCCCCAGGGAGAGGCAGAGATGAGGGCCTGGCTTGTTATTTGCTTTCTTTATCGCTCCTGTGGGGACAAGCTGGGAGAGCTGGAGGTGTCCACCTGGAGAAGGCTCTGGGAAGAGCCTAAAGGGGCTCTTCCAGGGCCTAAAGGGGCTCCAAAAAAGCTGGAGAGGGACTTTGGGATAAGGGAGGGAGTGACAAGACAAGGGGAATGGCTTCCCAGTGCCAGAGGGCAGGGCTGGATGGGATATTGGGAAGGAATCGTTCCCTGTGAGGGTGGGCAGGCCCTGGCACAGGGTGCCCAGAGCAGCTGCGGCTGCCCCTGGATCCCTGGCAGTGCCCCAAGCCAGGGATGATGGGGCTTGGAGCCACCTGGGATGGTGGAAGGTGTCCCTGCCCATGGCAGAGGGTGGAACAGGAAAAGCTTGAGGGTCCCTTCCAATCCAAACTATTCCATGAGGAAAATGCCTCACCTGGCTTCACCAACAGCCCCTGGAAGGATCTCCCGGGCAGGCAGGTGACTGGAAATCGCCGTGGGAATACAGACCAGGCTCCTTGGGCCCGCTCAGGGCTCCGTGCTGGGGGAGGGAGGCTCCCGCTCCTTCTGTGCCTGCCCAGAGCTCTGCAAGCCCTGCCGAAACGCAGCTGGGCTCTCACCCTGGCCTAATTGTTCCAGAGGCAAACGAGCTCGAGGAGAAGAGCAGAGAGCCCTTGTGCTCGGCCATTTGATAGGGGAGGTTGCCATGGGAACTGCAGCGTAATTAAAGCCTCCCTCTCCGCTCTTGGAGGCTTTGGTTGTGCGGGAGCTGGGCTGCAGCATTTGGGGCTTTGCAGCTCTTGCTGGGCCCAAAGCGAGGTGTCCCCTTGGAATGAGGCTGTTCCAGCAGCGGGGCCTCGCCTTGGGAGAGATGGGCCACGGATAAATGTTTGTTGTCTTCAAACGGGATCAGTTTTTGTGGCTGAGCAGCAGCCAGGGCTGTCCTTCCCTGTCCTTTAGTGCCTCTCCTCCAGAGCAGCAGGGACAACGGCTGGTGGCCTCCCAGGACACAGTGCCATGGCATAATGGGATGGTTAATGCTGGGAAAACCTCACAGATCATCAAGTCCAGCCTTTAACCAGTGCCCACTAAATCACGTGGCCACATCTGTTCGTTTTTTGAACATTGCAGGGATGGTGACTCCCACCACCGCCCCGAAGCCTGACTGCTCCTGCAGCGAAGAAATTCTTCCTAATACCCAACCTGAACCTCCCCTCAGGCAGCTTGAGGCCATTTCCCCTCGTCCTGCTGGTAGTTTTTCCTGGGAGAAGAGGCCGGGGACATCAGGACATCATGTGGAGAGGGGCTGGGATGTGCACGGGTATCTCTGCTTCCTCATGACACGCTGGGTTTGAGCCCTTCTGCCTGGCAGGGAAGGAATCTCTTAAAACAGAATTGTTTTCTCCTTCCTTTGCACAGACGTAGCTGAAAGCTCAGGTTTCCACTGGGTTTTTTTCCTTAATAAACCTCCCAGCGTGGGATGAATCACTGTTTTATCATTCCATCTCTCACATTCTTCCCCCAAACGGCACAAGCTAAGTTGTAACTTATTAAAATCAGAGGAATAGCCTGAAAAGCCTCACCAGCAGTGAGGGTTTTTTTTTCTTTTCCCCCTGCATAGCAGCCAGTAAAGTGATGCTCTACACTGTAACGGAGCAGGTTCATTAAATTGTACCTCTTTGATGTTATCTCTTGGGCTGAGCTTCAGGGGGGAAAGTCTGGGGAAACACGTGATGCTTCTGGGGGGAAACACTTGTTTTGTTCATTAGTATGCATTAAAGCCTGGCTGCCTGGGAGCCAGGCATCACCAAGTCAGTAGAGCAGCTCTGATTTCAGGGGAAAAAGCAATATCCACCCTAACAAGGCAGCTGTGAGCCACCCTCAAGCTCAGGGGGTTTTTTTGCAGAGACCTCCAGCAATAACCCTCGTGGCCAAGTGCTGCAGCCCAGGGGCAAAAATTCATCCCACCGGCTCCTGACAGAGCTTTGTGGGTCGCAAAGAGCTGCTCAGGGAAGCCCTGGAGGGAGGATGCTGCGGTGGGAATAGTGTGGTGGCACACCAAGGGGAAAGGACTGGCCACCTCCTGAAAGGTCAGGGCAAGGCTGGATTGAGATATTATATCCTTGGTGCAAAGACTTTGGAGGAAAATGCCTCAAATCAACTCCTTCCGCTCCTTCCCGAGCCGTGGAAAGGAGCTCTCCTTCCTCTGGGGCAGGCAGGCACTAAAGGATCCTGTTCTCATCTGGGCAGGAGTGTTAGCATTTAAAAACCCAGCCCAAATCCCACTGATACCCATTACAGTGAAGAAGTCACGTCTCGCCTTGAAATAACAGAACGTGGCTTTTGATATCTCAATTCCAGAGCAGGCTGGGGAGAAAAGCTGTGACGAGCAGCCCCAGCCTTCCCCGCTGCTGAAAAACCAGAGGAGGGCTCATTTTTAACGCCGCCGTGCGGGTAGACAAGGAAATGTAGCTCCAGCAGGGAAGGTGGTGAGGACAGGAGGACTGAGGATCGGTGTTTTGGATGAAATTCCCACCTGGCAAAGGTGAGGGCACGGCGGAGGGCCCTGTGGGAGAGACCAAGGAGGCACAGCCGGCGGGAGAGGCAAAGGGGGACTGATGAGACTCTTCCCCTTGGTACGTCCAGGGTGCAGGGTGAGGATGGGGCTGGTATTTCCCCTCCCCAAACACTGTGCTCAGCTCCAACGTGCCTGCTGTGTCCCCAGAAAATGCAGATGTGCCTGCTCTCCGATGGATATCTCTCCTCCCTGCAAAACACTGCAGGCTGACTGCTTCAGTAACAAACATTAAAAAAAAAAAAAAGGCACCAAAACCAAAAAAAAGCAGCTCCATTCCCATTCCCCTCTCTTTATGTAACAATTTATTTCGCAGCCTGATTGCCAGCAGCAGAGGCAATTTTGCCGTCAGCTTTATGGAGTCTCCCTGCTGGAAAAAAATAAATTAAAAAAATAAAATTTAAAAAAAAAAAGGCAAAAAGAACATTACGGGGCTGCACGGTCAAGTGCTCCGATATTAAATTGTGCTGAGGCAGAGCTCGCCTCCAGCAGCAGAATTCTGGGAGTTTTACGTGGATCCTCAGCATTTTACAGAAGCAGAGAAGGTGGTGGCAGCACTCCCAGCACACCCATCCCTCCCCAGGCTCTATCCCAAAAGGCCTTTGTCCTTGCCCAGCTCCTGATTCCTGCAGGACCCCGGAGGTCGCTGCGCCTTTGGGGCACGAGCGCTTTGCACATCCCAAGGAAAACGTGGGATGAGCACGTCACAGGGGCTGGAAAACTGCTGAAAGTTTGAAATTAATGTGGAGAGCAGCAAGTGGAGATGATGTGGCTGATCCTCATGGGAGAAAGGTGATGGTTTTAATTGGGCTGTCCTCGCTTCCCCGGGAAAAGTTGGGATGCAGCACAGCTTCTCTTGCTCTCCAAGTGTGCTGTCCCAAAGGAATACAGCTCGTTTGATCAGGCTGTGCTGCTCCTCGGCAAAGCCTCCCACGGCTCCTCTGGGGGGAGCTGATGGGGGAAGCTTGTCCCCGATTATCTCCTCCCATCCCACAGCTTCCCCAAACCTCCGGCAAACCCAGCCCTCCGTCCCCGAAGGGTTAAAATCAACAGAGCTCAGAGCCCCTTCCAGGGCCTGAAGGGGCTCCAGGAGAGCTGGAGAGGGACTGGGGAAAAGGCACGGAGGGACAGGACCCAGGGAATGGCTTCCCACTGCCAGAGGGCAGGGATGGATGGGATATTGGGAAGGAATTGTTGGCTGGGAGGGGGGGCAGGCCCTGGCACAGGGTGCCCAGAGCAGCTGTGGCTGCCCCTGGATCCCTGGCAGTGCCCAAGGCCAGGCTGGATACTGGGGCTGGAGCAGCCTGGACTAGCAGGAAGTGTCCCATGATGGTTTCAAAGGTCCCTTCCAACCTAAACTATTCTGGGATTCTGTGAGTCCGTTTCGGCGCAAAGACACCGGAGATCCACACTTTTTGGAAACCTCTGCAGATTCCCAAATCCCAGCCAGGACAGCTGACACGGTAATTTTCGTTTGAATGCTTTGGGAACGAGGGAACGCAGCCCAGAGCTTGGCTGGGTGACAGTCACTGGTGCAGGTCACAGCAAAAGTGGTTTTTTTAAAGAGAAAAGCGATTCTTTGGGTATTTCCCCGCGGGTGTTCCTGCCATTCCCTGTTATTTCTGGATTGCAGCAGCTGAGTCACTGCTGGCTCGGGAGGGCTGAGAAAGTTCAGGAGGAAAGCGAGCAGGTCTTGGTGTCCCTGGTGACCTCTGCGGAAAGTCAGAGCTGGAGTCGTGGGATGAGCAGAGGGAATTCGTCGAAGACCTGAAAATGGCCTGGGATCGATGGCAATTAACAGCAGAAAGGCTCTGAGCAGGGTGGGAAGTGAAAGTGGAGTCGGGGAAAGGGTGGAGTGTTTCCCTCTTGTTCAAAAAGGTGTAAAAAAATGAGGATTTTTGTCTTTGGCCCAAAAACCTTGAAGTGTCTGTCCTTAGTTTTGCCTTGGCTCTAAAAATGGTGGGTGAAATCTGCGGGGAGAAGCTCCAAGTTCGAAGCTCCAAGCCCTGGAGTCAAACCCTCAGGAAAGGTGGAGTCGCTCAGGTGGAGCAGCTTTGGGGTTAAGCAGCGGTACCTGGCCCTGTTACCCGAACAGAGGCCAAAGGCAAATCCCAAAAAAAGCAGATTTTAACCCCAACAAGCCCCCAGGTCAGGATTTTTCATGACTTTTTCCATGGTTTTCCACCAGCCTGAGGTGGTGGAAGAGGTGAGGTTGATGGGGGCGTCTCAAGGAAGAGGGATCTGCCCCAAATCCTGCCGTGGCTCCACACCCCAGACGCAGCCAGCCCTTTCCTGTGTTATCCCATAAATCCTGTGCCATCCCAATCTGCCCACGATGTGTCCTCTGCCACCAGGCAGGGAGTCCCCAAGGTCACCGACTCATTTGATGGGTGTCACATCGAATGCCGGGACAGCTCTGGGAGGGTCCCAGGCGGGGCTTGGGTCACCAAACCTGAGGCAGATCCGTGTCTCCCTGCGAGGGAGGGCAGGGAAAGCAGCAGGGAGCGCAGGACGCCTCCGTATGATTTTCCTGCCCAGCCCAGGCTCGGTGCCAGCAGTATAAATAACGGGCCGTGATGACAGGGACACTTCTAAAGGAGAACAAATCGCCGGACTCCTTTTCCCAGCTTCTTCGCTCCGGTCTCAAGCGATGCTAACGAGAGAGGTCAAGCTGTTCCCATCTCCGCCTGCTGCACGGGCTGCGACGTTTATCTCTTCTGACAGAACAAAAACACGCCGCAAACTCCTCGGGCAGACTTGCGTTTTCCAGTTGGGACACGGCTGGCGCGTCCCTTTCCAGGGAGGAGAACTCCTCCAGGAGCTGAGTTTCCCCTGGGGGATGCACCAATCCTCCCACACCGCCCTTGCTGCCTGCAGGGATCCGCTGGAACGCTGGATCCTGTGAGGTGCTGCCTCCGAGGTCACCTCGGGGTGGGGGTTAGAATATTTAGAACAGAGTCTCGACAAGGTAGAGGCCTTGTCAAGCCTCTGAAGGGGGGGAATGATGCCTTAGATTTAACTTCTATATTTTTTCAAATCCTGTATTGCCCAGTGTGTGACTCTGAAGTCTCTTGTAGCTCGTGAGCTGCTCTCCTGGGCCAGACAGACACAACAAAGCTTCTCTGAGCTGCTGTCCAAGGACACTCAGACTGTCCTAGGCCCAAAGCTGTAAGCCAGGGCCTCTAGAGAGGTGGGGAAATTGAAGAAATTACACCATTAGCTAAAGTTTTAATTGGTGAATTTATGCTGATATGCAAATGGACCAAACCTATAACAGTGTGAAGAACTCGTAACCTGCCGTCCATCTTGGGGTCCATTTTGGAAGCGGCCTCTGGCTCCCCAGGGTGTACCTTTGAAGGCCTTTCAAATAAATCCCTGCCTTTATTCCCTTACTCCTGTCTAGTCCCTGTTTCTAGGTGGCTGGAGAAGGCATCAATCCCACGCTGCAGACAGGGCCAGCCGCCCTCGGGGAGGGCTTGGAGCTCAGCAGGACCTGGGGCGGGGGGGAGGATGCTGGCAGCACCTTCATGGAGGGACAACTTCTTGTCAGAGAGGAGGGCTGGGAGTGACATCACCTTTCCAACCCTGACCTCCTATCCCAAACATCCCCGTGATCCATGCGGGAAGGGCTCCCATTTCCAGAGCAGCAGATGCCAGACCACACACACGCCGAGTGTTTGGGTAAAAAAATGTATATTCGCGTCCCTGAAGTTTGGGACACAACCCAAATTCCTGGGAGAGCACGGCCTTCCCTCCCTGCTGCAGGGAGCCAGAAGTGGCTCAGGAGCTCCCAGCTGCACAGGAGCGACCCTGGGCTCCCGGATCCTCCTCTCCGGGCAATCCGGATGTGTCCGGAGGGCTGGGATTTGGGCTCTGTTCCCCAGGGGAAGGTGCTGCCTCCTCCAGACAGGCTGGATGTTCTCAGGAAGGATTCCAAGGGAGCTGGCAGGGGCAAAGCACGGCTCAGGCAAGAGGAGGTGACGCCTCCAGGGTGCAGCTCCTCAGGGAAGTTGTTGGCGGATGTCGAAATGTTCCCTGGGCTCCATGGGAGCTGAAAATGGTTGGAGAAGCGATTCTTGGGAGATCCTAAATCCCAGAATGGTTGGCTTGGAAGGGACCTGAAAAAACATCTCGTTCCACCCCCTGCCATGGGCAGGGACACCTTCCACTGTCCCAGGTGGCTCCCAGCCCCATCCAGCCTGGCCTTGGGCACTGCCAGGGATCCAGGGGCAGCCACAGCTTCTCTGGGCACCCTGTGCCGGGCCTCAGGGATTTCTCTGGCTGCCAGGTGGAATAGTGCAGGCCAGGTGTAAAATGGCTTTTGTCACGCGTGGAAAGTTCATTAGGAAACAGCAGCCGCTTCCAATTATCCGTGCTGAGCCCTGTTACGTTCATCAGGCGAGGTGAGGGCCTGGAAAACGAGGATTGGCTCCTGCCGGGCACCTCGGCCTCCCTCCTGACCACCAAAACCTCTCCTCCATGATCCATAAACCTCCTGCAGGTGGGAACGGCTCTGGGCAGGCTCATGGAACCCCAGAATGGGTGGGGAAGGGCCTTGATCTCATCCCTTTCCACCCCGTGCCATGGGCAGGGACACCTTCCACTGGACCAGGTCATTCCCGGGTCCACACCTGGTTATGGTCACGGCCCACAGTGGAATTTTTGCCTTATTTAACAGGAGAGCGGTGATTTCATTCCAGTCTAACCAAAAAACCCCCGTGGACCAGTTTATATCCTCCTCCAGGGCAAATTCCTGACCAAACCATCCCGAAAATGCCATCCTCCACCCTCCTACAGGGCCGGCAGCCTCAAATACCCCCAGACCCTGGCTCAGTTCCTTAAAAATCATGGAGCATTATTCCCTATTTGTGGTTCTTACCTCTCAAATCTGCGAGTAGCTCGACAACCCTAACTTTTTTTACAAGCAGAGCCAAAATTAACAATTAATCACCTCCCCCAGGGCTTCAACAGAACAATTTAAAATATCCCAAGAAATTCAGACAGAAATAGTGGTGGCACTGTCTGTCTCTCAGAAGACCCGGCTGCTTGCTTTATTCCCACTGAATATTTATTCCTTGGCTGATATATTCAAGAAATATTCATCTTTTCAAAGAGAGAGAGAGATGGGTTAAAAAAAAGCCTGAGACAAGTCTAAATTCCCCAGAGCCTTCCCATTTGGTGAATGGGCTCCATGTGCTTGACACTAATTAATTAATTTCCTCAATTTAAATTGCTTCTGCTGCATCCCCAGCCTGCAGGAAAGCTTCCACCAGACCTGAATGCAGAAGAGGGGAAGCAGAGTTTATTTAAGGTATCCTTCAATATAGCAGCGATGGGGTTTTTTTGTCTTTGGGGTTTTTTTTTTCCCTGTGTTTTGTCTCTCAGGTTGGGTTTGGTGTCCGGGGATGTGGCAGCCTGGGGAATAGTTCAGCTCTTTTTGACTCAGCTGGAGTCGGGGGTGTGCTGGGAATGAGTCTGGAGCTCGGGGAAGAGGAGCAGCCTGGGACATGGGGGTGCTGATTCTTGGGAATCACTGAATTCCAGCCCAGGTGAGGTGGGAAAGGACCTTAAAGTCCATCCAGTNGCCCGGGCGGGGACAGCGGGGACGCGGCGGGCTCGGCTCCGTCCCGCAGTGCAGCGCTTCCCTCTAGCGACACGGCAGCCGAAGAGCACGAGTCCCGCCGAGGCGGAATTCCAGGGGGCGTATTCCAGGGAATTCTGTGCTCGCACGCGGCACGGGATGTTTTTTTGCCCTCACCCNCTCAGCTGGAGTCGGGGGTGTGCTGGGAATGAGTCTGGAGCTCGGGGAAGAGGAGCAGCCTGGGACATGGGGGTGCTGATTCTTGGGAATCACTGAATTCCAGCCCAGGTGAGGTGGGAAAGGACCTTGAAGTCCATCCAGTTCATGGGCAGGGACACCTTCCGCGGTCCCAGGGTGTTCCAAACCCTGGCCAACCTGGCCTTGGACACTTCCAGGGATGGAGCATCCAGAACCCCCGTCATTCCCATATTTATGAAGACTTTGAAGGGGATCTGATCCGGAATTGTGCGCTAAAATGAGCCGGGAAAGTGCCCTTAGGGACTTGAGGGGCCGGCCGTGCCCGCCGGGGCTGCCGCCGCCCGGGCGGGGACAGCGGGGACGCGGCGGGCTCGGCTCCGTCCCGCAGTGCAGCGCTTCCCTCTAGCGACACGGCAGCCGAAGAGCACGAGTCCCGCCGAGGCGGAATTCCAGGGGGCGTATTCCAGGGAATTCTGTGCTCGCACGCGGCACGGGATGTTTTTTTGCCCTCACCCTTCAAAAACCGGGCTCTGTTGATGGAAACCCCCTTTGTGCCTCCCCCCAAGCTATGGGACGCCCCGGTGCGTCCCTGCTCCGCTTCCGAGGAGGATAATGCTGGGATTTCATCCCCTCCTGGCTCGGTGTCTGCTCCCAGAGGGACAGCCGGCCCAAGGCACGGTGTCCTGCCCGTGGCACAGACCCCAGAGACTGGGCTCAAAACCAGGGTGCCCAGAGGAGCTGTGGCTGCCCCTGGATCCCTGGAAGTGTCCAAGGCCAGGCTGGATGGAGCTTGGAATAACCTGGGATGGTGGAAATCGTTCCTACCCCTGCAGTGGAACAGGATGGGCTTTAAGGTCCCTTCCATCCCAAACCACTTTGATTCCAGGGAATCCTTCCTGATTTACACCCTGGTTGTGGCTACCAGGGAGCCCCACTGGCTAATGAGGGTGAGCAAGGGGCCTTTCTCAGCAGCCCAAAAAAGCCTTCCTGTGGGTCACCTCACTCTGCTGTTTCATTAGGCACACTAACATTTTGGTTTTTACTGACTAAAAGCAGGGATAAGAGCATCCAGGACCCAAATTCCACTCTAAACGGGGAGAGCGTGGAAGCACCCAGGGTCCCACGCGACGATGCAAACTCGGATCAGGTTCAGATTCAGAGAAGGGAACGGGCAGTGCCTTGCCAGACCTCGAGCTGCCAGGTGTGAGGGGCTTCTTTGGGTGCCCGAAATCCCAAAGCAAGGTTTGTCCCCGGGCCATCACCAGGTGGCCCTAGAAAGCAGCTTTTGCCTGTCTTGCTGAAATATTCGATATTCCCGTGGCTGATTAAACCTGGTTGCTTTCAGATTTTGGTGTCCTGAAAAGCAGGAGTGAGGCCGACGTCATCTGCCCACATCTCTGTGAGCAAATTTCAGCCCTGACCTGCCTTGGGCTGATTTTGACCCCGCTGCCAAGCGCGGGGGGAGGTTTCTGTGCCACGGGGAGTTTGTTTGGTATCAAAGTTCCCCCGGCGGCGATTCGTGGACACGGCAGACAGCCCTGGATGGGACAGCAAAATGCCAGCGCCGTGACTGTCACACACGTGGCCCCCACTGCTGTCTGCCCTGCACACGGGGAGCACCCCAGCGGAGAATTCATTCCGGGGAGACGCGGGCTGCAAGGAGGGCAGGGATGATTCCCAAGCCTTTCCCTTGCCGGGAAGCACAAGCAGGGCCTGTCCCCATCCCCGGGAATGTCCCACGGGATAAACAACCTGCGGCCGTGCCGCTGGGGGAGTTTGGCCCCGGGGTGGGTTATCCATGGATTCCAGCTGACCTCGGGAAGGGACAAGGCGGATAACCTGGCTGTGGCACCGGCACAGCCCGGGGCCCGCGGGGTTTGGGGGCTGAGCGCTGCTCGGGGATGGTGGGGGAGGAATCCCTGCCCCAAACACCTCCTGGGTGACACATCCCACCCGTGGAGCTCGGGAAGGGGCGGAGGGCGGCTCCTGTGCCTGTCCCTTGCCTGGCACCCCGCGGGGTGAAGTGCAGGGTGCTTTAAGGAATTCCTGCCCCAGCAGCCCTTCATCTGCTTCTCCAGCCAGCCAGAGAAACTCCCTGAGAACACAAAAGGCCGAAAGAGGGCAGCTTTTAGCTCCGATTCCTTCCCCTGGGCAGCTTTTATCTCCGATTCCTTCCCCTGCCCCGCAGACAGGGATGCACAGCCAGGAGCGGCACCGGGACAAGGACATCCACACTCCTGCCTTCCTCCCCTGGGATGAGCACCCTCTTTGGGATCGATGAGCTTCGTCTGGGCTGTAATTCCAACCTGCTGAGGTGAACCCGCAGCTCCAGCCCCGTTTCTGCGCTGAATTCCGTCGCCTGGACCCTGCTCGATTGAGTTGCAGCTCCCCTGCACCCTGCTGCCTCTGGGATCGGCAGGCAGGATGTGAGATGCCGTCCATGGGGTGTCGGTGTCCCAGAATGGTTTGGGGTGGAAGGGACCTTAAAACTCATCCAGTCCCACCCCCTGTCGTGGGCAGGGACATCTTTCAACTATCCCAGGCTGCTTCAAGCCCCATCCAGCCTGGCCTTGGGCACTGCCAGGGATCCAGGGGCAACCACAGCTTCTCTGGGCACCCTGTGCCAGGGCCTGCCCCCCCTCACAGGGAACAATTCCTTCCGTTCCTGGCACTCCAGACCCTTCTCACAAACCCCAAGTCCATCTCCAGCTCTCCTGGAGCCTCTTTAGGCGCCGGGACGTGCTCCGAGGTCTCCCTGTGCTGGAGCCAAAATTCGATGCCACAGACCCAGCTGTGCCTCTCCGAGGAAGGCAGGGATCAGGCGGCCCTTCCCTCCCACCTGGACGAGCCAGGACACCACATTCCCCCTGCCTGGAGGCAAATGACCCGTCCCCTCTCCAGCTGGGTGAATAACTGCTCTGAAGAGCTTTGAAACCGCGCTGTCCCCTGCCCTCCCTGCCCACAGCTCCCTGTCCCCCGCCAGCCCTGGCCAAGCCTCAGTCCTTCCAGCCTTGAGGGAATTTAGGGACGCCTCGGGGGTCAGGCGTGGATGAGGAGCTGAGATCTGACCTTCTCCTTGATCCTGGGGCATCTTTTTCCCCTAAATCGGGCTCCGGCTGAGTAGGTGCGAACAGCCCTGCACCTGCTGAACGGCACAGAGCTGGAGTTCCCCCCTCTGGCCGCGGAGAAACTCCTTTAAGGCAGAAAAAAACCCCAACCCAGCAGCCAGGAGATAAAAAAGGACAGGCAGCAAATAAAGTGCTCTGACATTTTTGGGGCGCTAAGCAGAAATTTGTGGTGCGAATCAGCCGAGGAGGCAATTGGAGATGCTGGCGGGCCCCGGGTGATTCACGGGCCCTGAATCTCCACCGGCAGCTCGGAAGGCTCCA
The DNA here is from genome assembly GCA_013389985.1 of Dryoscopus gambensis. NCBI lineage: Eukaryota > Metazoa > Chordata > Aves > Passeriformes > Malaconotidae > Dryoscopus > Dryoscopus gambensis. The sequence continues at coordinate 141,916 of WEIT01036324.1, read as the reverse complement.
AGATTTACTGCCCTGGGAATGGGTGCTGGGAAATTGAGGGTTTTTCTGAGCCTCCTCTGCTTATCACTGGCGGCAGGGCTAATCCACTTTCCTTTTCTCTTTTTTTATTTGGCTTGCGACAGAGTGTCACGGAACATTTATAGGGTGAAATCTGCATGGCTGACTCCTTCCCCAGGCAAGAACGCTTCGGTCAGGAGTTCTGCCACGGGAGGAAAGGGTGATTATTACCCAGAATTATTCAGGACAGGAATGAGGGAGGCCAGGTTGGACGGGACTTCGGAGCAACCTGGGACAGCGGAAGGTGTCCCTGCCTGGGGCAGGGGGTGGAACGAGATGATTTTAACAGGGTTAAAATGGACTTCTGCTGTCCCAGGGTGCTCCAAGTCCAATCCAACCTGGCCTTGGGCACTGCCAGGGATCCAGGGGCAGCCACAGCTGCTCTGGGCACCCTGTGCCAGGGCCTCCCCACCCTCCCAGGGAATGATTTCAGCCTGTCATGGTTGAACTCAGGGAGCTTACAAACCTTTTCCAGCCTAAATGACTCTGTGATTCCTTGGCACCCTTCTGAAAGCAGCAGGGAATTTGGGAGGGGCGTGGAGTCCCAGATGCAGCAGATGAACCCTAAAAGCTGCTGAAACCTAAACTCCTAAACCTCCCAAACAGGAGGAAATCCTACTTTCCTCGCTCTCCACACGACAGGATTTTATTCCAAGCATCCAAGGAGCCAGGTAAGACATCCAAACCTGAGCACGGATGTTTAGGGGAGAAAGAGCAAAACAGAGCCAGAAACGCTGCTCGGCTGGGCCCGCAGCGTGAGGCAGCCCCGTGTCCCCTCCCGGTGCCCTCATCTCGGCAAATCCCGGGAACAAAGGCAGGGAGCTCGCTGCTTTTGTCCCTGCCTGCTCCAGTCACTCACAGGGTTTGTTCCTCCTGCCCAATTTCGTGGCTTGGCAGGGAAAAGTGAGCAGGGTTAGGGCTGCAGTGAAAGCGAAGCACAAAAAGAGAGATTTTTGGTGAAAATCCCAGCCTAACCCACCAGGGATGAACTGCGAGGCTGTGCTTGGGCTGCGGGAGTTAGGAGAGGACATTTCCAGGCAGTTTTCACACCTCTTTATCCAGCAAAATTCAGCAAGCCATGGCATTCTCTGCCCCAGGATGGCGAGAAGGACTGAAGCTTGTAAAGCTTCATCGTGGCTTTGTGTGAGTCCATGGGGGTGAAAAAAAAAACCCCAACTCACAACACCACAAATTCTAATACACACCTGCCCTGGTCCTGTGCTCCTCCAGCTGCCCCCGCTCCTGGAGGATTTTGGGGCTGCCTTGGAAAGGCTTTTTTGACGCCGATTCTTTCGGAGGAGGAGTTTGTTCCTCCCCGGTGCGGGACGGTCTCGGTGTTTCCTGCGGCCGGGGCTGTAAAAGTCAGCTTTTAGCTGGTCCTTGGAGGACTTTGCTTGGCCTGAGGAGGCATCTGAGGTCACGAAAAGGAGCTGAGCCGCTGCTGTGCTGCAGATGAACGGATTATTTCTCCCTCCCGCATTAGGAGCTCTGTGGATTTAGTCATTTCTCTGCTATGATGCCGCTTCTATCACCCCTCCAGCCCTGCCTCCGCACATCCCTCCGTCCTCCATCCGCCCCTGGAGACAGCTCCGAGCCACCTGAGCCTGGTGTTTATCCCGGGAGCTCTGGGAAGGAGCGGGCAGGGATGGAGGGACCTGCTCCAAGGGGCCCTCCCAGCGCAGGGCTGGGGGCTGGAGGGTGAGACCAAGCCCAGGAAAACACCCACGGGGGGCCGGCTCTGGAAACCGCGGGGAAAACTGCTGTGAGCAGAGCACCCAGAGGGATAATCTGGTGTTAAATATGCAGTGTCCGTCTGTCTGTCTGTCTGTCTCTCCTCGTTCAGCCCGTGCCCGGCTGTGCCACCCAGCCCCGCGGAACCCAGCGCTGCCTTTCCCGGGAGGAAGGAGTCCCGAGAAACCCTCGGTGCTCTCTTTCCTCAGAGTTCACATCCCAAAGGCGCCTCCCGTGGGAGCCGCGGGCTCCTCAGCGCTGCGTGACCCTGCAGCACGCGGCCTCGTCATCCAGCGAGTGGGTCGGGAAATCCTGGGAAAGAAAGAGGGTGGATGAAGGGAAGAAGGTGTCAGGAAAATTAATCCCCGAACACCAGAGGTTTGCGTCCAAAAAGGAGACAGAGGAGTCCTGTAACTTTATTTGAATAAAGGGAGAGGTCATGGGGCATTTCCCGTGGGGTCTCCCAAATTTTTGGAGGGCGCAGCCTCCTTTTTATCCTAATTTCCCAGCCACACTTTCCTCTCTCTTTCCCCACTGGCTGAGGCACTTGAGAGGTACAGACTTCCCGAAACACTTAAGACCCCCTTCTAATGCATAACCTATTTAATTTTTAATTCTTACGGAGTTTATGGTTCTTCCCATTGTTTCTTCTATCTCTCAGTGCTAGTTTTATCTACCAGCAGGCCCACAGCTCGTTTGTAAAGACAAGGCCCTTATTCCTTTCCCGGGAGGAAGGAGTCCCAAGAAACCCGCGGTGCTCTCTTTCCTCGGAGTTCACATCCCAAAGGCTCCTCCCGTGGGGTCCCCGGGCTCCTCGGCCCTTCGTGACCCTGCAGCACCCGGCCTCGTCATCCAGCGAGTGGGCTGGGAAATCCTGGGAAAGGAAGAGGGTGGATGAAGGGAAGAAGGAGAGGAAGCTGACCGCGACAGGCGCTGACCCCCAAAAGCCTCCCCAAGGCCTTTCCCCTCCGTCAGGGCTCACAAGATGGGATGAGAGTTCCCTACACGGTGCTGGGCGTTGCTGCCTATCCCGGGAAGGAGCTGCTCGGACAGAGCTCATCCCCAAAACGCCGGGAGAAGAGGGGAGCAGCCCCCTAAGCCAGCTGGAGACCCCGGCCCCGTGCCTTGTCCCACCGGGGGCTGTTCCAGAAGCGCCACCGCAGCTGTTCCCGCACCGCAGGCGCTGGTCACGGGCACGCCGTGAGTTATCCCCGCGGTCCCCAGGAAGGGGGGCAGCCCCGATCGCAGCCCCGGCCCGCTGGCTTTGTTCGGGCTCCCGTCTCTGCCCCGAACGCAGAAACAGAAGGCGGCAGACTGGGGCGAGCGATGCGACAGAGAAGGAGGGAGCAGGGCAGGGAGAGAGGATCCTGCGTGCTCCAAGAGCTGGGATGCTCCCTGCAGACCGGGAGGGTCTTTTCCCCCCCTCTCCAGGTCAGGAGATTTGGCAGAGCTGCCGCTCCAAGGTTTGGCTTTGCCCGGGTGATGAAGGGCTAATTGGATGCGGATTAAAAGTCGCTGTTAGGGATAATCCCTGCGCGGGGAGCATCCCTCCCTTAGCTCTGGGTGTGTGTGGACTCCGGGGCCCTTTGTATTTCCCCCCCAAAAAACAGGAAAAAAAAAAATAAAGAATGAAAAAAAAAAAAGATAGTTGGAAGCGCGGGATGAGCTGGGGGAAGGGAGATGGGATGGGGGAAAGCTGGGAAGGAATAATTGCCATGTCTGAAAACAGTTACTATGGCAGCAACAGTCTTGGCGCTGCCTGAGCGAAGTGTTGGGGACCAGCCGCGGTCCCTTTGTCACATCCTCAGGCGCACATTTAGATGCTAATGCTGCCTTTAACCTTGGCTGCTTAACCTTGATGGGAGGGGAAGGGCGGGGATCGGGGAGGAAAAGCAGGGAGAGGCGGGGGGGCTGGTGGAAAAGATGGGTTTCCTCTCCCTAAACTTGCCGCCGAATGGACTTGGCAGACTCCTCTCGGCCGCGATTAACGCTGTTATTCCTGCGCTTAATATTCCGCGGAGGTCTTAGCAGCTTATTTATGGATAGCTGGCATTAGCTGCGGCAGAATTCACCGCCGCGGCGCTCCCGCTTATCTCCATCCCCTTGGGATTGTCTCGGCTCAGGCCGGTGTGGAGAACATCCCCAGGTTTGATCCAATCTCGCCTTTTTTTAGAGCCGGCGTGAAAAAAAACGAGGGGTGCGCAGGAGAGGAGTCTCCTCTTTAGACTTTGGGTGGCGGGGAAAGGAATTTCGGCGGCCCCGCGTGTTTTGTCTTGAGGCTCAGAGCTGCTTTCAGCAGCGGGATGAAGGAGGGGGGAGAGAGGGAAGGAGAGAGCGGGAATTCCCTGGCACAACACCGAGAGCTGAAACAGCACCTCTGCGCTCCTGGCCCCGAGCACGGGCTCCCAGCCCCGAGGTAAATTCCTAAATCCCAGCCCCAGTGCGCGCAGATTAGCCACGAACTCCGGGAGCAGCCCGGGATGCCCTTGCTTTGAGATTATCCCTCCCCGCGGCCTTTAAGGAAGCTTTGGCTGGAGCGATTGAGGCAGAGGAGATGAGAGCGGCGCCAGGGGCGGATCTGCCGCTCACAGATACGACCCGATTCTTCTATTTCTGGCATTTTTTATTCCCCTTTAATGCCCCGGGTCCTGGAGTCAGGTGATCACTTACAGCTTTCTCCACGTGCTCTCGGCACCTGATTTCTTCGGCGTGGTGGCAGAGTAAAGCCTGAGCTCACGCCGGCTCAAGGATCAGCCTAGGACAGCCCCAGTGCACAAAATATTTCCATTTCCCAGCCCATCCAGTGCCCGTGCCTCGACTTTGGATTGGCAATGCCGCCTCACGCGTGCCGAGGAGCATTTAAGGAGTATTTCTCCCACCTGCGTGATGCCGGGCACAGAGTTCCCTGCGCTTTTCCCGCTGTGATTCCCACAGAACTCTGCCCGGTGTCACCTCCGAGGGCTGCGAAAGCAAGCTGCCTGTAGTTTTAATGGTGGCACGTGTTAATAGGTGGCCTTATCTCCACGCAAAGCTTCCGCACGCATCCTTGGGATGAAATATGAATGTGAGCAGTGATCCCACTCCAGCCTGACAAATCCTCAGCACACGCTGAGGGGTGAAAGCGCCTTAATTTAAAAGCAGTATCTGTCTTCTGCAGTGCACTTCTTTCTCTGGGGCTTTCTGGCTCGGCTGTCACGTAGAGCTGATATTTATTTTACAAACGCCGTGGAAGAGGGAATGGGCGATGTTGTAGCAACCACCCTGGCTCGGGAGCAAGAGCAGAAACAAAATCAACAGCTCGGGCACAGGGTGCCCAGAGAAGCTGTGGCTGCCTGGAAGTGCCCAAGGTCAGGTTGGACGGGGCTTGGAGCAGCCTGGGATAGTGGAAGGTGTCCCTGCCCGTGGCAGGGGGGTGGAATTGGATCTTTAGGTGAAAGTGGGTCTTTAAGGTCCCTTTCTACGAGTAACTGGGACGGAAATTCCACGTCTCGGGGCCCCTGGGGGACTGTCCGGCCATGGAGACCTCGGGAGTTTTAACAGGGCTTGAGGGCACTCACAACCTTTCCAAAATATGAGATCCAAAAGGCGTTCACAGCCGCCACGAACATTAGTGCCAGCCCAGCCCTGGGTCCAGCCCAGGTGAGGCTTTCCCCGCTTTGGTGGCATCTCTTGGCTTTGGGACACGGCGGCAGCCGCAGGGGCCGCAGCTGCTCCACACTGCTCTCCTGCTTTGCGCTGGGATCATCGCTGGGCCGGGCGTCCCTGGAGAGCAGTGCCTCGGCAGCTTCTGCTGCAGCGGGAAGTGGCTCCTGGTGTCTCACGTGCAGCGAATAATCCCAGAATGGTTTGGGTCGGGAGGGACCTTAGAGATCATCCCATCCCACCCCCTGCCACGGGCAGGGACACCTTCCACCATCGCAGACTGCTCCGAGCCCCGTCCAACCTGGCCTCGGACACCTCCAGGGGTGGGACAGCTTGGTTGCTATTTTTAAGGGGTTTTTTTACTGCTTGCTGCGATCGGTCACGATGACAAAGCGTAAGGATAACCAAGCTTCCAGCGCAGGGGGACGGCGCTGCCGGGGGTCCCGGGGCCGGGCGAAGCTCAGGCAGGAGCAGGTGAAGCGCAGAGCTCAGGCAGGGGCGGCGCAC
>WEIT01036324.1:52290-119489 GCA_013389985.1 Dryoscopus gambensis | reverse complement strand
CCAAAGGGACCCGGACAGCCTTGGAGCCTCTGTTCCGACCCCGTGCCCCTGTTCATGTTCCTGTGACCATCCAGGAGCCACCCTGCCCTTTTGGGAAAGACATCTGGGGGTGGAGAAGAGAGAATGTCTCCCTTTGAAGGGCTTCTAATTCAAAAAGACTGAAGGGGAGCAGTGACCAGAACCCAGGTACCATCCCCAGCCTAAAGGATCAGGGGAAATGGGGTTTTTTTAAGATGCATAAAATAGAAGAGAGAGGGATCAGCATCACAAGCCCACCTTGCTTCCTCCACGGGCTCCCACTGTGCCTCACCTGACTTTTCCAGGCTGCAGGGATAACTGCAACTCCCTGTTCAGGGCCCAATTCGTGGATTCAGGGAATCACAGAATGGTTTGGGGTGGAAGGGACCTCAGAGACCATCTCATTCCAACCCCCCTGCCATGGAGGGGGACATCTTACTTCCTCCTCTTACCTCCTTGATGGAGAGGAGAAAAGGAGCAGCTAAAATTAAAGTCTGAAGGCTGTGGGGATGAAACCTGTTCTCCACTACCCACAATCACAGAGAACACGGAGATAAGGTAGATGCCTGGAATAACCCAAATAGCTGAGATAACCCCTGGGCTGGGGCCTGGCGTGTCCATCCATCACCGACCCGGGGCCAGGAGCCTGCTCTGACCTGACCCAAGCCTCCACACACCGCAGCCACTCCGCCTTCCAGATCCCAGGGTTGCTCCAGGCAGGGTCAAGGCCTCGGAATCCTGAATCCGTGTATGGGAGGGTGATGGGGAGCTGAGCCTGGGGACTCAGCTCACCCTGAAGCCCACCCTGAAGGCAGTGGGGTGGGGTAGAATGGGTTCTGGCCAGCCTGGCACACAGGGAAAGGTGCCAGGGGAAGGGTTGGCATTGCCCAAGGTGGGTCACCAGCTGTGCCGTGGAGATTCTCCAGTGTCTTTCCTCAAGTGACACCCCTGAGCCGGTGGGATGCTGCTCTCCAAAAGGTCAGGAACGGGCTGTGGAAGGGGCTCTGGATGAATTCATTCCCCCTGGTGAGCTCATGTCTTGGCAGGACAAAGCTGCGGATGAAGTTGAGTGCTTCCATCCGTGCCTCAAGCAATGCTGCCCGCTCCTTTGCTCCAGGTGGAAGAGACAGTGAGGGCCTGTTTTCCAGCTCCTCCTCATTTTCTTATCTCTTTTCCCACTTCCCCAAAGTCTGCGAGGGCTGCAGCCAAGTCACCTCTGAAGTACGAGCCCGTGCTCACCACCAGGTCAAACTACTCCCCAGAATAATCGTGGTCAAAGCCAAAGCTGAAGCCCCACAGCTTCCCTCCCCTGGAATTCCAAGGGCAGAGAGCCTCGGGAAGGGCAGAGAGCCCCGGGAAGGGCGGGCAGCTCTGCTGACACCACAGAGGGGATGGATGGGTCGGGGAGAATGGATCGGAGGTGTATTTGCTCTTTGTGGGCTCTTCGGTGCCTCCTGCAAGGAGAGGCTCAGAGCGCAGGGCAGGCGCCCACAGGAGGCTGCAGGAGCCAGCAAGCTCTGCTCCTGTCATCATTCCTCCCGGGAAAAACAGCTTCCAGCAGCCTTAATTGGGCTTCCCTCATAAATCACCTCGATGTCGCCCAGGTGCAAGCAGTTCCCAGGCTGGCATGTAAAGGCACTCCCTGCTTTCATCCCACTCCATTTTTCACCTGACCCCTCAGAGCTTCTGTCCCCGAAGCCCCTGGGACATCCCGGGAGCGCTGCTCCTGCCGGAATGGCAGCTATCCTGGGATGTTGTGCCCTGCTCAACACGCACACTGGTGCTTTGAGAGGCACTTGCCATGCTAGCAGCCAGCCACAGCACCTAGCTTCCTCTCCTAGCTTAGTCATTCTTCCCAAATTTCCTTCTTTTGTGTAGGGATTCCCTCCGTTTCCTGCTACAGGCCTCATTTTCCCTGTTCTAGAAGCACTTGGAGGTATTTGTTCTGCCAGGGAGGCCGGTTCGTCTGTTCAGCTATTTTTATTCCTCCTGCCGTAGCATCTGAAGAATTGTTTTTCCAGATTAATTTCTGCGGGTCAGGAAGGGAAAGAAATCATCTTGGATACAGCCAAATGGATTGAAAGCAGTTTCCTACACCACAGGAGCCCATCGTCCTGCCGATGTCTTTAATATTGACACTCCATGACTCGATGATCCTCGTGGGTCCCTTCCAGCTCAGGATATTCCGTGGTTTAGCTGGCAGAAATTCAAAGCACAACCACGTTCTTTAAGACATCGGGTCCCGGTGTCAGAGGTGCCAGCCCTGGGGGCATGGTGGGGGATCCACCGCGCCTCTGAGGACTGAAGGGTTTTGGTTTCTTTCCAGACCTATGAAACCTCAACTGAGCATCCCACAAAATTGCTCTTGCCCTCAGCATGCCCGGGCCTGGCACCAGGAAACAAGCCCTGCCCCATGGCAGGGAAGTTGCGATGAGGTGATCTCTAAAATCCCTCCCAGCCCAAGCCATCCTGCGATTCTGTGATCGAGCCTCTGCAAACATGGATTCCTTTGGGAAAGGATAATTGAAATATTTCTGGGCTCAGCTCATTCTCCGTGGCTGCATCAGCGTTAGGGGAGTCAGGCTCCCTCTTGCTGCTCCTTGGAGGCAGCGTGGCCGTGCTGCAGCAAACCCAGCCTTGCCCACCAGCGTGGGACGTGTGGAGCATCCCTCGTGCTCTGCCTGCAGGGACACGCCTGGAATTCCTGCTCCGAGCCAGGGACTGGCTGCTTCTGGCAAAGCTGTGCCAAGGAGACGAAGCTTTGCCAGCTCCTTCTCCCTGGCTCCTTCCTCTGGGGTCGGCCTGGTGCCGGCGAGCCCCGACGCCTCCCCTGTGCCAGCCATCCCTGCTCCGGGAGGGATCCCTACCCAGCTCCACAGGGATCAGCCTCCAGCTGGTGGGCAGTGACACAGGGGGTGAGTCCAAACTGGAGCGCCCCTCTCAGTTGCCTCTGTGGGTGCTCGTACGGCCAGGCTGTGCTGAGCCCAAGCGCCAGAACGCATTCTCCTCATTGCATTCAACCAAAAAAATCCCCACGGTTGTTCCTGAGGGGGCACATTCCCTTTAAGCTCGAACTGCACATCTGGATCAGGAGGAGAAACAGAAAACGTGGAGGGTTTTTTTGGAGCAGAGCAGCCTTTTCTGGGCACTGTTGATGCCATCTCTCATTTGTGGGACACGTCTGAAGATCTGCCTTAAACACTCCAAGCTTTCAAAACGCTGTATTTTTCCTCACAGTAGCTTTCAAAACTCTGTAGTTTTCCTCACAGTAGCTTTCAAAACACTGTATTTTTCCTCCTAGTTGGTGTTTGGAAGACGGCACATTCCAAAGCTTCTTTCAACACCAGTGAGGTTTAAAACCGGGCCTTTTGCCCTCAGGAGTGTGAGAGCCTGAAGCTGTTGGTTCAGAGGAGTCCTTCCAGCAGTCCCCGGCCGGTGACCCTCGGTGTTCCCCTCAGTCTGGCAGTGCTGACGCCGCCGGAGCTGGGCAGGTGCTGTGCTCCAGCTGCGGCTCCTTCTTGGATCCCATCCTCCCTTCCCAACTGCTCCCTGGCCAAGGGTCTGGTCAGCTTTGAGGGCAACTCTGACTCTCCTTCCTCGTGCCCACAGCACGTCCCGGTCAGATCTAGCCGTGGACCAGCCTCAGTTTTGCCTTTTCCCTCCTGCTGACCCCATGAGGGGTCCCTGATGGATATCTTATTCCCACCAGGACTCATCCCAACCCTTCTGGGCCTACAGCTCAGCTCTGGGCTCGGGGTGTGTGGCAAACCCAAACAGTTCTCCCTTAATCCTCCTCTGGCCCCTTCCTCCCTGTCCAGGCATCATCTAAACCCTGACCCAGCCCTGCTTTGATCATTTTTTCACGGGCTGGACAGATTCTCTCCGTTACGAATTACAGGCCTCTAATTGGATTGAGGGCCGAGCCTGCACCTTCTCCTGTAATTTAGCTTTAATTAATGCCCATTTATTATTAACTGTTTTCAGCTGGGCTTAAGCTTAATATCAGCTGGTTATTACCCAGAGGCCAGCATGGATTGTTTTCATCTCCTTTATTACCCATTTCAGTGGTTTCCCCCCTCCCCTGCTGACAGATGCCCACAGAATGTGCATGATCAGCATAAAGGAGCCCTGTGAAGGAACAACGGGGCTTTCAAAGCCACCAAAGCCTGAGGAAACCCTCCCCATGTCCCCAGGTCAGTGCCCAAGGCACATGGACAAAGGAAAATCCCCCCGTGTTCCGCAGCAGATTCACAGTTTGTATTTTTTTACTGACGCACCAAATCTGTAAACAAGGGTGGAAATTACCCAGGAGCTATTTTGAAAGAATTGGGGCATTTTTGTGTTCTTTTATATTTTCCTTTTTCTCATTTCTGGCTTTAAGAACATTAAAAAAAAAATTTAAAAAAGGAAGATCAGAAGAAGGAACCTTTCCTTCTACTTCCTTTTATCGCATTTCCCTCCCCACCCCCTCCCAAAAAAAAATAGTAGCAGTGAAAGTACAACACCACAGATCCAAGAAACAGCAATATTTAGGAGAGGCCTTCAGAGCATGGATTTAAAAAAAATGGGGAGCTGAAGAAGGAAGAGGAAAGGTTGAAAAAGCCCTCCAGGATCATCAGCTCCAACCATTAACCTCAACACTGCCAGCTCCACCAAAACCGTGTCCCCAAGTGTCACAGCCACACCCTGACCACTTCCAGGGGATGGGCATCCCACCATTGCCCCGGCCAGGCTTTCCATGAGGAAATTTTTCCTGATATTCCATTCAACCCATCCCTCCTCCAGCTTGGCCAAGAGCACTGAGTGTGCAGGGCACGGATAAAACTCCTCAGAGCTCATGGTGGGCTCTGGTGCCAGCACCACGTGCCAAAACACCGGCAAAAGTCTCCACTACAAACGGTGACGGTGACAATTTGTGAGGGGAAGCAACAGTGGCAAAGGTGAGGGGAAGAACTGAGGCACGGGGAGGCCCCTTGCTCCCGTGTTGGGGTGGAAGAACATTTTGAGAAAGGTCGGGAAGCCTTAGAGGAGCAGAAACATCCCTGAGGAGGGAGGCAGTGTGTGGCTTGCAGGTGAAAAAACCAGTGACAACTGCTTGGGCTTGACATTTTCCCCACCCTCAGGGGATATTTCAGTTCGAGGGGATATTTCAGTTCACTCTTTCTCAAACAGCTGTTGGGAAATCGGCAGTTCTTGCCCCATTTAGTGCTTTCTGCTCCTTGCGTGGCGCTGAGGTTGCAAAATTGGCCTCTGGTTTTTGGTGGGGAAAGAAATCAACGCTCCAGAGTCTCCAGGACCCCAAATCCCACCTTGCTCCCAACCTCCCTTTGCCCCAGGGGTGCGGGGGACGATAAATCTCCTTAAAACCTTGGCGGCAGCAGAGTGAGACCAGGCAGGCTGGGGTAGGGGTCACTTCAAGCAGGTCAGGATGACAGGAGACACCCTGGGCAAGTGCTGTGGCCTCGTGGAATTGGGAAAACGGGAAAGGAGGGAGAAGTCCGTGGAGTGTTAAACCATCCCATCCCCACCGCAGCGTGAGAGCTGCCCTGGGACAATTACCTTGAGCCGAGAGCATCATCCAGCCGCGAGCTCTTCCCTGCTAAGGCCTCATTTGCTTTAATTACCCTCATTTGGAAGTCAATGCAGAGCGGCTTTCCTGGAGATGCCTGCCTGGAGCAGCCCTCGAGGAACTGCAAAACAACGGGAACTGTTTTCAGTTGCTTATCAGCCCCCTCAAGCTCCACGAAAGACAGGGGAAATGCATCAACAAAACACTTGGAAGATGTTTTCTACAGGTGTTTTTGCTCTCACCCGGGCTTTCAGCACAGTCAGCTTCCCAGCCCCCGAGGCTGGAAAAAATCAGAGCCCCATCACCTTCATCATCGTCATCATCATCATCCAAGGATTTGGGTTGGGAGGGACCTTCAAAACCATCCCATTCCACCCCCTGCCATAGGCAGCGACATCTTTCAACTATCCCAGGCTGCTCCAAGCCCTGTCATCCTGGTCTTGGACACCTCCAGGGATCCAGGGGCAGCCACAGCTGCTCTGGGCACCCTGTGCCAGGGCCTCAGCACCCTCACAGGGAGGAATTCCTGCCCAGTATCCCATCCATCCCTGCCCTCTGGCAGTGGGAACCCAGTTGCCCTTTTCCTGTCACTCCAGGCCAGGACAGAAACCATAAATGTTGGATGCTGCCAGTCCCAAGGGCTTTTTGGTAGCCAGGAGCAGCCTGACTGATGGTCCAGCGTGTTTTCATCCACGGCAGCTTGGGCTGCCAAAGCAGTGGCTGCCTGTGGCCACAGCAGTTTATTTTGGGAGATCTGGAAGGCACAAGATTTGGAAAGGAACAGCACACAGGCAAGGAAGGATTTCTGAAATATTTTCTAGCCCTTGCTATTAAAAAAAAAAAGCTGATGTTTCAGCAAAATGTCACTGCACCAGGAAAGAAAAATCAAGAGCAAGCCAGACCTGTGTCCTCTCTGTTGTCCCCCTCCTCCTCCTTGAATTCCTTCGGAGCTGGAGCAGCGACTGCCACCATCTCTGGCTCTCGTGGGTATGAATCCATCAGGTTTCAGCCACTTCCAAGCCAGACTCTGAAAATAAGCTCAGCGCGGCCTTGCAGGCGACCCGGAACGAGCAGCAGAGCAGGGCTTGGATCGCGGCTTTTAAATCCTGGCCCTGCTGCTGCCAGCAGCCCTTGTCACCAGCTGATAACCAGAAGCAAAGGGCTCGACGTGGCGCCGTTTGCCAGTGCCCTGGAACGATACCCTGTCCCGCGGGGAACAGATGGCCGGCGCGGATCTGGGCATCCCCTCGGCTTCATCAAAGCACTCTGTGCCCAAGGCCCCTGCTGGCATGAATGGACACATCCCGACAGTTCCCCTGCACTGCAGGAGCTCTGCAGCAGCTTTCCACAGTCCCTTTTCCCCATTTAGGGAAGCCCAGGAGCGACAGAGCTGCAGTTTGCGCTGAGGTTGCAAAGTTGGCCTCTGGGTTTTTGGCGGGGAAAGAAATCAACGCTCCAGAGTCTCCAGGACTCCAAATCCCACCTTGCTCCCAACCTCCCTTTGCCCCAGGGGTCTGGGGGACACTAAATCTCCTTAAAGCCTTGGCAGCAGTTTCCCGACACCTTGTGCCACAAGCGCATGCGGTCCCGCAGTCCCCGCAGCGGCAAGGATGGAGCCTGGGGATTGGCACTGCTGGGAAGTGGATTTTGGAGAGCTGGAAACGCACCTGAGGGGCGCAGCCTTGCTGTCTGCAAGCCTCCGCTCCCACACTCCTCCTCACCTTGCCAGCCCCGGGAGGGGAGAGCACAGACAGGAGCTGGGGATGGAGGAGAAGTGCTCGGAGGCTGCCACAGTGCCCGCCTGGAAGGATGCTCCATGCCCGGCCAGCGGCTCCATCCCGTTCCCTGCCAGGACCTGCTGCTCCTGGCAGCCAGGTGGCTCCGGCGCCGGGCACCGTGCCCATCTCCGAGGAGAGAAATGGTCCAGCGGCTCCTCCTCATGCTGATCTCTGCCAGGGTTAACAAGGAAGGCTGGAGCTGCTTGGAAAACTGGGCATGCTGGCATCTCACAGGGCTGGAGCGTGGCCCGGGCACCTGATAAACCCAGCACCAGTCCTGCAGAGGAAGGGAAGTGCTGGGAGCATCCTCCCGTGAGGCTGGGATTCCTGCCAGCCTTTTGTCCCCGCTCCATTTGCCATTAATTGCTCCTGGCGACCAGCAGGAAGATTTTGAAGCCTTGGCGCATGGCTGGGAGAGCCTGGAGTGGGCACAGGCAGCTTGGAACCCACCCTCGCTCTGCAAACAGAGGTGCTTCCCTTTCTCAGAGCTCCCAGCCCTTCCCAGAGTGATTCCCAGGGTCAGAGTGGCTGGGTTTGGGGTATGGGGACAGCACACTGTCCCTGCATCAGACACAGGGCAAAAAAATGCAAGAAAAGCAAGAAATGAAAAGGGTGAGGAGGCCCTGGCACAGGGTGCCCAGAGAAGCTGTGGCTGCTCCCTCCCTGGAAGTGCCCAAGGCCAGGTTGGACGGGGCTTGGAGCAACCTGGGACAGTGGCAGGGGGTGGAACATGACGCGCTTTAAGGTCCATTCCAAGGCAAACCGTTCCAGGATTCCATGGAAAACAAAGCCTGGCCGTTCTGACGCAAAGGCAAGCAGGCATGGAAGCGTGCCCTCCAACCTTCTGGATCGCTTCTCCTCCCCGAGGGAGGTGTCGTTCTGCATTCTGCTCCCTCCTCCTCCCCACTCCTGCCCCAGTGCAGGGAGAGCTCCCGAAACAGCTGCTCCCCAGCAGCTTTATTTTGGATGCCGATTGTTGGCTTCTTCTCTGTTTGTTTCTATCTTGTTCTTTTACTCAGAGCCTGGATCAAGACACAGGAGATGCAGTTTCTTCTTCGGACTTGGATGTTTATTGTTTCTTACCTAAGTTACAACTACACAGAATGTGCTTCCAAGTTAGCAAGGTGGAAAATGGCCGATGTTGAGTTCTCCCAGGGCCTTTTGAAGGCCAAGCTATCCAATTATACAATGCCAACAACTTTAAATTTTACTTACAGCCCAATAACCTAATGCTCAGGCCTCTGCATTGCAGGGCTTTTTCACCCAATTACAAACTTACCCAAACTTGAGAAGAAAGAAGAAGAAAGAAGTGCTAACCACCACCCTAATTCCTCCATCTTGTTACCTGAATATATATATATTACTATATCCCAAAACCTAAAATTCTGTATCTTCACCCAGTGATATAACACACTTCTATCAATTACACACTAACAATCTCGGTGTTATCACATAGTTTTGGAAGCCTTTTCCAGGGCCTCAGAGCTGAGGTCAAATGCAGTGTATTTTTGAGGGTCTGTGCTTGTCACCTCTGAGAGATTAAAGCTCTCAGAATCCAGGTTCCAACACCAATCATGGTGTTCTGCAAGAAGAGCCCTCACCCGGGAGAGCTGTCCTGCCAGACCTGTTCCAGCCGATTGCCCCACAGAGCTGAGGCCCTTCCCACAAAAACCTCCAGCTGCAAACCAGGGCTCGCCTCCTCCCTTTCTGCATCATTCCAGACCCGGCCCCCTCCTCATTTGTCTCCTTTTATTTCCCTTCCCTCACGTCTGCATTTACCTTGGAGCGCTGTTAATAAGATTTATGGCTGAATATCCTCTGGGCATCCGGGTCATTCCGTAGGCACTTGCTGGTCCGGTTTGAAAAGCAAACAGCTCCCCTCACCATTCCCCTTCTGGCTCTGCTTCCTGAATTCCCTGAGATGAGCCCCGTGGCAGGTGAATATTTGGTCCTGGCTCCGAAGCTTCCAGGCTCCCCTCTCCATGGGGGGATCTGGGCAGGTTAAGGATGCCCTTTCCCACGCTGTGGGTTCGCTGGGGCGCTGCTGAGGAGCAACAGAGCAGGGCAGGAGGGTAGAAATGGGGGCACCGTGGCTCTGCAGGAGGCTGGAATCACCAGAGTAATTCCGTCTGAAAGGATCCCTGCTCCAAACCCTTGTTCAGAGGCAGGGCCAGCCGGATCCAGCTGCTGTGTCCAGCTGCACTTGAACCACCTCCAGGGAGAAGCTGGATTTGCAGGAAGATGCTGCTTCTCAGGGAGGATTTTCTCAGGTTCTCTTTAGCTCTGCACGAGCAGGAGATGTTGAGGGCTTGTCCAGGAATAAATTAAAACTAAGACATCCTCTGCCTGCAGCCAGGAAAGCAGAAAACGGGGGAAAACAGCTTCTCCAAGAGTAATTATGCAGCAAAGTGATGGAATGGGGAGGACAGCCCAGGTTAAATCCATGGCACGGATCCTGCGGCAGCAGCGCTGCCGGGAAAACTTTTATGGGCTTTCACACAGAACAGCAGGCAAGGGAAGTCCAAGGTCTCATCTGCTCCAGTGACTGGGAGTGGGAATTTGCAGATAACAGAGCAGGGATGTTTCAAAGAGCTGTGTTCACGGAGTCATGGAATGGTTTGGGTTGGGAGGGACCTTAAAGCTCATCCCATTCCACCATCCCAGGGTGCTCCAAGCCCTGTCTAACCCGGCCTTGGGCACTTCCAGGGATCCAGGGGCAGCCACAACTGCTCTGGGCACCCTGTGCCAGGGCCTTACCATTCTCACAGGGAACAATTCCTTCCCAATATCCCATCCAACCTTCATCCTTTATCCCCCTCTGGCAGTGGAAAGCCATTCCCTGTGTTCTGTCATTCCAGGCCCTTATCCAAAGTCCCTCTCCAGCTCTCCTGTGGTGTTTTTCTACACATGGGCCACTCTTTTCATCAAACCAGGGTTCCCAGCTCCCCAAAGCGTGGTGATAACTCACAGGACCATGGTGGAAGGACAGGAACCTTTCGCTCAGCTCCAAGCTCTTCCTGGAAACTTCTCTGTGAAGCAACAGAAGGAAACCCAGCGCCAAAATGTAAGCTGAGAAAGCACCCAAACCTCCCCCAAATCCGTGGGCACAGCCATGGGATGGGAAATTTATATCATCTGCCAGCAAAAAGCAAGTTGAAGGGAAGTCCCATTTTGCACCTTGCAGCGTGTCCTGCTGGCTGCTGGGATATATTTTTGTTTTCAGGTTGGCTGTGATTCCTGGAGGGTAAAGCCTTGTTCCCCGCTCCCCTGCCCAGGGATTCCCATGCACTTTCTCCTCCTTTTCTATCAGTTGCAGACTGTGTGGTATTTACAGGGCATCTTGGGGTTGGACTCAAGCTTTGAGGGCTTTTCCAAGCTCAGCGACGATTCCATGATCTCGGTCCTCTCTTAGAATATCCTGTGAGCTTTATGCTCTGCGCCAACTGCCCCTTTGCAGGGCTTGCCCAAAGCCTCGAGGAGGGGGGATTATCCATGCCGGAATCTTCCTGCCAGGCCTGTGGCCAGGGATCAGAGGCAGGCAGAGCAGGAATGGCACGCTCCAGACGGCCCATCTGCAGCGCAGAGCGATCGGGGAGTGACTCCGTGGCTCGCTGACGAGCGCTCCGCGGGCAGCTTTCCCTTCCACGGAGGGCACTCCCTTGGAACGAGCACTTGGCAGCAGATGAGTGAGGAATGAGATGGCTCTGATCCCGTAATTTAATTAGAGCTGTGTGCCTAACGAGGAGCCCGTTTCCTGAGCGGGCTGCAGTGCTCCCGCTCTTCCAGCCTGCCGTGCTCTCCCACCCCTGCCCCATCTCCTGCTTTCCCTTCCCACGGGTTTTAGCACTCCCCCCAGCTGCTCACCCTCACGTCTGGGAACGCAGGACTAACTCGAGCGGTCTGGTGGGCAGGGGAAGGGCAGGAGCTCTGGTTTTATCCCACGGAGGCAGGAGGGGGCAGTGGAAATCTAAGCTCCAGGTCTCCTTCCGTGCAGGAGAAGTTCCAGGTCTCCTTCTGGTTTGCAACCGAACAAAAAAGCATTGGCCAAGACAAGACGAGGATCTGCTGGAGGAGGGTTCTGGGGGGGTCAGATCCCATCCTGCCCTGACCCCGGGGTCCTGGCAGCCCCCTCACACCATCCCACGAGCAGGAATCTCCCTCAAGATCTCTGAACCGCTGCTCCCCGATGATCACATGGAGTAGCTCCCATATAAACTGCAGAACAAGCTGGGATGGCACGGCCTGGGCATCACTTTGGAGCACAGTCAGACCTTCTTCCAGCTGGCCCCAGTGCCCAGCTTCCCCTTCATGGCCTGTGCATGGCCATGAGGGTGGGGAAGCCCTGGAAAAGGGTGCCCAGCGAAGCTGCCCCATCCCTGGAAGTGTCCAAGGCCAAGCTGGAAGGAGCTTGGTGCTCCCTGGGATAGTGGAAGCTGCCGCTGCCCATGGAAGGGGGTGGAACGTGATGAGCTCTAAGGTCTTTTCCAACCCAAACTACGTTATGATGGAGCAAAAGGATCTGGGAATGAGGGACCAGCAGCCTGAGGGACCTTTTGGCAAGGGCAGGAATGCATAATCCCATCCCTCCCAAGATGGGAGCAGCCTCCCTGCCTCAGGGGAAAGCTCATCCTCACCCAAAATCCACACGGAATCACAGCAGGAGGAGGTTTTGGTCGGATTCTGGCTTGTTCCTGCCCCACATATTCCTGGGCCACAGCTCCCAGCAGTCTCCCAGGGGCTCAGCCAGACACAAAGCCCCCCTGGTGCAAACAAATTCGTGTGCAGCAGTGAAATCCCAGCAGCAAAATGCCCGATTAACAATCACTGGCTCCTCGCCACCCCTGCACCAGGCCCGAGCTTGCAGCAGTAATTGCTGCCCCATTACGTTTTCCGGATGCTCCAAGGTGAAAGGGAGCTTTGTCCCAGAGCCCTGGGCTGGCCAGGGATGCCTCAGGCTGGCAGGCAGCTCCTCGTGCACAAAATCCTGGGCATCCCATCCTGCTCCACAAAGCCTTGGCCAGAACGCCCAGCTCCAAGGGGAAGGGGGGGATTCTGGTGTCTCACTGAAAGTCCTGAGCAGCGACGCACTGCAGACGCCCTCTGGAAATGCATCCAGGGGATAACATGAGCCCAGTGCCACAGGAATGCCTCCGGGACGTGTCAGTATCCCAGTCCTACGGAAGTGCCCTTGGAGATGTCACCATCCCAGCGCCACAGAAGTGTCCTCAGGCCATCCCAGTCCTATGGAAATGCCCCCGGGAGGTGCCACTACCCCAGTCCCACAGAAACACCCCTGCAAGATGTCCCATCCCGGTGTCACAGAAGTATCTTCAGGAGATGTCACCATCCCAGCGCCACAGAAGTGCCCACAGGCAGTGTCTCTGTCCCAGTGCCACAGAAATGCCCCCAGGAGATGTCACTAGCCCAGCGACACCAACAAATGCAGCTGCAACCCCCCTCCCCTGGCCAGGGGAGAGCCCCAGGGCAGCAGTGGAGGTGTTCCACAGCTGTGCCTCGGGGGCCAGGCTGCTGGAGGTCCCTGGCTGGTTGTCACCTCAGCTCTGAGGAAGGTCCTGGAAAGGAAAGGAAGCCAAAGGAAATCCCCAGCACCGGGGAATTTCCTCCCTCTCCTTCCAAGCTGGAGGCTGCTGGGAAGCTGCACCAAGACTAAAGGTTTTCCTGCTGGACTCCCAAGCTTTTCCTGATGCTGCTGCCCGATGAGATCTGCGGCCCCAGCCTGGAGGGAGCGTGCGTTTGTGGCTCCCTGAGGAATCCCGCACGCAGCGCTGCCTGGATGTGGTTGAACAGGGACTCCCCTGCTGCAGAGCCCACCTTTGGCTCACCTGCAAGGCTGCAGGAGGGATTGGAGCCACTCCAGCATCTGAGATCTTCAGAGGAAGCAGAACAGGCAGGAAAAGAGGCTGAAGGTCAGAAGAAAACTTGGCTGCGAGAGCTGCTCCTGGTTTGCAAACAAAACCAGGAGTGAAGGCCCACGAACCCTTTGGCTCAGGTGTGGTGATGCTGTCGGGCTGTACATGAACCGCCCTGTCTCCCACAGCCCAGGCAGGGGAAAATCAGCACCAGGCACAGCCAGGCCCTGCTGTTCCAGGGAAAAGCCTGGAAAAGAGCTGCTCTCGTGCCATCTCCCTCAATTTCTGGGCCCTCCTGAAGGATTGGTGTTGTTCATAGTGCATTTCCCCAAAGGATTGCCTTCCTTCCTTCTCAAATTATTTAGGCAAAGAGTAAAGCATGGTTTGCTAACCCAGGCAGGAGGAAATGGTTCTTATTTAGCCAAGGCTCAGTGAATTCAGCGTCCTGATCTCGGAAGCAAAGCAAGCCTGGCCAGTGCAGCTGTAGGAAACCACCTCAACATGTTTTGATCCCACTGCTGGTTCCCAAGGGGGTCCTGGGTGAGGAGAGGCTCTCAGGATGGACATCTGCTTGAGCCAAACCCAAACCTCACCCAGCTGCTCTGCAGAGCACCGGGCTGGGCTCTTCCCAGCAGCTTCCTCTTCTGCAGGGAACTCGCGTGTGCAGCTTTGCCCAGCAGACACAGAGCAGCTGCAACTTCCCTGTTCCAAACCTCCCCCCCAGTTTGCCCTGCAAGCAAGTTTCGGTGCCATAAAATCATAGAATGGTTCGGGTCGGAAAGGACCTTAAAGATTACCCAGTGCCACCCCTGCCATGGGCAGGGACACCTTCCACTGTCCCAGGCTGCTCCAAGCCCCAGTGTCCAGCCTGGCCTTGGGCACTGCCAGGGATCCAGGGGCAGCCCCAGCTGCTCTGGGCACCCTGTGCCAGGGCCTGCCCACCCTCCCAGGGAACAATTCCTGCCCAATATCCCATCCATCCCTGCCCTCTGGCAGTGGGAAGCCATTCCATGTGTCCTGTCCCTCCGTGCCTTGTCCCCAGTGCCTCTCCAGCTCTCCTGGAGCTCCTTTAGGCCTTGGAAGGGGCTCTGAGCTCTCCCTGGAGCCTTCCCTCCTCCAGGTGGGNTTCCCCCCTTTCCCTGGTGCCCAGGCTGTGGGATCAGCCCGGCACACGGGGATTTCCTGGGCTGCCACTGCACCTGAGTCCTGCTGAGCTTCTCCCCGAGTCCTTCTCCTCAGGGCTGCTCTCCATCCGTTCCCCTCCCAGCCTGCATTTTCTGCTTCTCGCTGAGCCCTGCAGCGCCAGGCTGTAAATTCCTTCTTCCTGCCGTGAAACAAGCAGCAGGAGTGAGGGATGCAGGATTCCCAGCCCAGTCCCCTGCGTTCTGCCCCTCCTTTTCAGTCAGCATGCCAGCGGGGTGGAGAAGCACCGGTGCTGCTGGGATGGCCCTTTTCCTGGAGACATCTCAGTCTGGAGCATTCCTCCACACGCATTCCTCTCCCCGGGGAATGCCAGGTGAGGAGGGAGGTCAGGAGAGGTCCCAGCACCAGCTGGGGACGGAGAACATGAGATTTATTGCCCTGCTCTGCTTCAGGCTTTGGATGAATCACAGGTGACTCAGCTGCCCTGAGGGCGGCCGGGTCTCCGAACAGCTGAGGTGACTTTGGCACTGTGTGGCCCTCAGTGTTCGTTTCTGAGTGTTGGTAACGGGGATGGAGCTGGGCTGGGAACTCAGCATCATTTCCCAAGAGAAGGAATCCCCTCCGGGAACCTGCAGCAGCCATGAGATGGGCTTGAGCTCGTGGTTGTTCCAGAATCCGTGCCTGGGAAAGGCGATCCCAAGCAAGCGGTGCCTTTGGAGCCTGCAGCACCTAATTAGAAGGGAAGCTGAGGGGAAAGAGGGAGGGGGAAAAAACCAACCCACCAGGAAAACAAAGGAGATTTCTGAGCAATGATTGGTTTACCACAACTGTGCTGCCATCCAGCCCCCGAAAATCCTGGGACAATCCCACTCCTGTGTCACCTTGTGTAATTTCTGGGGCTAAACAGCTGCTTTTGGGAGGGATATTGCACTACCGTGCTCCAGCAGGAAACCAGAACAGCGGGTTTGTCCTGTCCTCTCCTGCAGGAGGGACAGTTTAGTGGGCTCTGGCAGCAACGAGGAGGTGTTTACACACATCTGCAAAGCCCTGGCTGGCCCAGGGAGCAGCCAAGCCCACGGGCTGGCAGGGAGGCCCGCCAGGAAGGGATCTCACGATCCTCTGGGATGCAACAGGGGATTGGAAAGGAAAAATGGGAGATCCAAGGAGGGGGAGATGCAGCTGTGGATGGACCAGAAAAACATGGAGGAGGAGGAGGAGGAAGGGAACATGTCAGAACCAAGTAAATGAGGCAGACATGGTAATTAGCCTGTCCTTCCCGATGGAAAGGTGTTTCCACCAGGAGGATTTCCTCCTGGCATCAGGCAGGGACAGGACAACGCGTCCACCTGCTCCCAGCCAGTGCTCCCAGCACAAGATGGGCCACTGAGGAGGGTGCTCGGGCAAGTGAGCTCCAGCTCTGTGCCCGGCCAGAGCTTTCCTGCAGGAAGCTTTGTGACCCCGAGGGCGGGCACACGGGCAGGCAGCCAGCCCACCTCGTCAGGTGCCAGCGGGACAAACAACAATCCTGTCGGAACAGGAAACATCCGAGGGTTTCCAAGCTCGCCTGGGAGATTTGGGAGGGCGTGCAGGGGGGTGTTATCACACTCCAGGCTGCAGCAGCATGGCTAACCTGATATCCATCTTCCTCCTTTACCCGCTCTGACCTGGGGAGAGGCTGTGCCTGCTCACTCCAGATGACTAAAGCAAGCTTTGATCCAGCTTTTCCCAGCCCGGGATTGTGCACACACCACGCTCCTTCTCCAAGGAAAGGGTGGGGGGGTTGGATTTTGCCGGCTCCTCTTTCCCCAGATCGAGGGCAGTGACACCCACGTGGAAAATCACCTTGTTTGATAGCTATGCAGAGAGGTTGATGTTTTTACCCAGAGTTTGGCAGGAAGTTATACCACAGGGCTTCAAAAAGAGACTGGGAAGATGAAACTGCATCAACATTTAGAGGGGTAGAGAGGGACAGGGACAGCCCGAAATTGGGTGCAAGGAAATAAACCCCTTGATTTTCAACATTCTTCTCATGCTGGAATTCCCTCCTTGAGCAGCTGAAAATGCTCTTTTTTACGGGGTAACACCACAAAGTCGCTTCCTGCAGCTACGGGATGCTGCAGAAGATGGGAAAGGGTTTTGAGCAGTGGTTTTTTCACAGCTCCTGCCTTCACAAGTCACGTCTCAAATACAAACCAGCCAAGGCTGGGGAGCGCTGGGCTGCTGGGTGACCTCCAGTACCACTGGGCTGGACTGGTCCCTGTGGGGAACTGCTGGAGATGACTAAGGGAGGAAAAGGGTCTGGGCACATCTGGTCGGGGTGGTGTGGTAACAGGCAGCAAATTCCCACTCCAGAGCCTGCCTGCGAAAAGGAACTGGCGAGGAGCTTACATCACACTGGGCCAGAAGCGTCTCCATGACCGAAGGAAGAGCTCCTGGCTTGTGACAGGAGGCCAAGTGACTCAGCTGTGGTGGGTGGGGGCAAGGAGAGAGAAGGGGATGTGGTCAGGGAGCAGGGCGTGAGTCACCGAGGAAGGGCATCTGCTGATAACAGCTGGATGAACTCACCGCAGAGACGCCAGGTCTGCTCGGGATGAACGTCCCAGCTGGAAGCCAAAAGCTGGAGACAGCAATCGTGGCAGCCAGAGCAGCGGGGAGCTGTGAGAACCTGGCTTTTCCTGCCTGGCAGCTCAGCAAAGGTTCAGGGAGAACATTTTCCAGCAGGTAACTCCATGGCCTTCCGTGATTTCAGCATTCATCTCGGCCTGGAGGCAGCCTTGCTCCCTATTGTATTGCTGCAACCTCACATTGCCACGAGGGATGGACAATTCCCTCCCATCCCGCAAGGCAGCAGCCCTGCAGGCTCCTCTCTGGAGCAGTCTCCTACAGGAACGCTCTCGGGCAAGAGGCCAGAGCAGGCTGAGACGCGGGACAGCACAAATCAATTTTGTGCTCTGCTGCTGCCTCCTCTCCTCCATCGCCCCCAAAACCTCAGCTTTGAGGTCCCGCTGAAGAAAGCGAGGGAAAAGGAGAGGCACAAAGGATCCACCTTCGCCTGGTGTGAATGGCACAGAGGGTGCAACCTGTGGGTCTTAAAAATGCCCGTGGCACCGATCCCGCAGCAGGTGAGGCAGGGATTTGGGCCAAGGTGTCCACCGAGGAGATGGGAGACACCGAGGATGAGAACTCCTTGCCAAGACCCTGGGACATGGAGGGTATTGTGGTGCTTTGTGGTGCCCACGAGCCTGGCAGGCCACGGAAAAGCACCCACTGGGGGCAGGATTCCCGCTGGGAACGTTAGTCAGCCCCGTGGAGAACACGTGGGGTCACGTCTCCAGCTCCTAATCCCTGCTTCCCACCAGCATCCAGCTCCCAGCTGCCCCTGCCCGTGGCTAAAATCCTCCTGCAAACCCATCCTCCCCTCGCCAGGAGCTGACTAACGAGGTGTGTCACAGTCACAAGGCTGCCCCTCTGTGTCCGTCACTGCGGTGGCGCTTCCCCTTCGGCCGGGAAATCGGAGAAGCAGTGTCCACGTGGCACAGGAGCAGTGGGGGAAGAGGTGCCTGAGTGCAGACAGCAGCTCTGTCCTTCTGTGTCCCTGGGCACTCACCCAGGTGATCCTGGGCACTGCCCCACAGCTCTGCCACGTGCTGGACCCATCGCTGAGAGGGCACCGGATTGCCCAAGGGGTGTGTTCACAGTGCCAGGGAGAGGGATCCTCATGGAAGAGGATGAAGATGAGGCCATGGAGACCATCTTTGGCACAGGAATTGGGGGAAACCAAAATTCCTGAGCGTGGGGAAGGCAAAAACCCCCCAGCTCAGCCAGCAATGTGGAGGGACATTGGTCAGCTTCCCCTGCAGGGAAAGGCTTTATTATTTTACATGTTATCTCCCCACAATCCGTGGCAAGGAGAAAGGTTTCCATTGCCAGGAGATGGGCTTAAAAGCAAGCACGGTCTAGGAAGACCTCAGGAAACTCAGCTTTCCCCTGATTCCCGTGCCTTGGCATGCAGAGTGACCACATCTGTGTCAGCCCAAGCACAGAACCCAGACGCTTCCATTGCCAGGAGGCTTCTTTCTCCTCCTGTGTGTCTCTGGAGGTGGGGCCTGAAGGGATAAACATGAGAGCTCCTGAAACTCACGACCTGCTGACTGTACAGGCACTTTATCCACCCAGGGCAGACTGCAACTCTTTTTTTTCCCATGCCTTGCCCTAACCAGAGGAATAATCTGTGTTTTGGAGCAGTGCATCCTCTAGCTGTGTATCCTGAGGCACAGCAATCCCCCACTTGCTTCCAGAAGTTGCTAGGAAACTTTAGCTCTAGCAAAAAAGGCCTCCAGCTGCTGTTGCCTCTCCCAGTGACTGAAGTTCTCTACCTGGACGCGTCCTCTGGCCACACAGCTGCGTCCTTACCCTCCCATCTCAAACGGAATCACAGAATCACAGCATGGTTTGGGCTGGAAGGAACCTTAAAGATCACCCAGTGCCACCCCCTGCCACGGGCCGGGACACCTTCCGCTGACCCAGGCTGCTCCAAGCCCCGTCCAGCCTGGCCTTGGGCACTGCCAGGGATCCAGGGGCAGCCACAGCAGTCAGGGCAAAGGAGGCTCAGTTACTCTGAAGAACAATCCCATTAAACACCACACACCAGGGGTGAATTCCTTTCTGCCAAGCCTGTATTTGCCAGCGTGTGCTGTAAATAAATATTTGATTAAGGTAATGACCCCCGGTGCAAAAATAGAGATTTACATTACCACCTTTGAGCTGAACACAATATCCGGTGCCTGCACGCTGCAAAAATCAGTCCCTCCCTCCCTCCAGCCACTCAGAAGCAAAAGGGATCACAACTGCACTTTGTGGGAAAGCCCACGGGGCAGAGGGAATTGCCAAGCACGGGTGCACCACTCCCAAGCACTGCCGAGAGTGCGCTCCTCACCCCAAAGGCAAAGGGCCAGCGGTCCTGACCCTAAACCTCCTGCAGAGAGCAATCCCACTGGTGCAGGGATGCTCCGGCATCGCTCCTGGTGCCGGGAGCACTGAGTTACACAAATTAATTACGCTAGCATCACCACAACCCCACAAAAACCAGTAGGATCGTTCCCTTGCCTAGGCAGCCTTAAGGATGCTCCCGAGTGGCAAGCTGGGAAGGGAGCAGGCAGGGGGATTCTAGGTGTGGAGAGGCCGGAGATGGAGCCAGCTGAGATGGTTGGAGGCGACATCCGTGCGTGCGGGCGGGCGCCAGGCTGGCAAAGTGAAACCGGCAGGGTGCCATCGCCTCCTCCTTGCCAGCCCCCAGCCTGCCCCGGGCGCGCCCTCACACCACGGCAGTGGTTCTCCTGGCTGGGAAAGGCAGTGCTTCCGTGGCATCGCTGATGGAACCGCGGATTCCCAGCCTGCTCCACGCCCAGCCCGCATTCCCATCTGTTGGAACCCTGGATTCTGAGAATTTTAATCTTTCAGTGCTGACAAGTGCCAATTCTCAGATGCACGCTGCATTTGACCTGAGGCCTGGGAAAAGGCTTCCGAAATTATGTGATAGCACTGAGATTGTTGGTGTGTAACTGATAGGACTGTGTTATATCACTGGAGGAAGATGTAGAATTTTAGATTTAGATATATATGTAACAAGATGGAGGAATTAGGGTGGTGGTCAGTACTTCTTCTTTCCTCTTCTTCTTCTTCTTCTTCTTCTTCTTCTTCTTCACAAGTTTGGGTAAGTCTGTGACTGGATGAAAAAGTCCACAGGGCAGAACTCAGGTTATTAGATTATTGGGTTATAAGCGAAAATAAATTTGCTGGCATTATATAATTGGATAGCTTTGACTTAAAAAGGCCTTGGTAGAAGAACTCTGTGGCCATTTTCCACCTTTGCTAACTTAGGAGCACAGTCTGTGCAGCTGTAACATGGATAAGGAATAATAAACATCAAAGCACAAATAAGAATTCCACCTCTCGCATTTTAACCCAAGCTCTGAGTAGGAAGAACGGGGCAAAAAACAAAAAAGAAAAATCAACACCCACCCTGTGGCATGCACTGACCTCTGCCAAGGGGGGCACAGCTGTACCCACAGGCAGCTTCCTAACCTGGCATCCCACTGTTTGGCACCTCTTTGTGCTCCTCCACACCTCCTGCGCTGGCAGCTCGCTCTCCCCGAGCCGTTTGCTGGACAAGCTCTAACCAAAGCTGGGAAGGGAGGCAGCAAAACTTCCCTCTCTGCTAAATCCATCTCCTGGGACTGCACTAGGAACATCCTCCCGTGCCTACAGCCATCCTGCAATTCGTTTCTACCCCGCTTCCCCTTCCTGTGGTGATGCACGCGGGTGAGAGCCCCGCGAACGGGCCAAGGTTTATGAATAGGGATGACAGAGACGTTGTTAACGGATAAAAGATGCAAACGCGCTACCTGCGTTACACCATCTCGCTCTGCTGCTTCCAACGGGCCCCCCAAGGTCGCTCCGTCCTCCCTGGAGGGACTTCCAGGTCCTCTCCCCCGTCTCAGCTGCAGCAGTGATCCATGTGCTCCTCCACGTGAGCCCAGCTGATTAGGAAAGGTATTAATGAAGTCAGTTTCATTAGTGAAGTCAGCCCCAAACTGAATCCCCGAGCAGCTCTGTTCACCTCCAGACACATCCTGTTGTTCATCCTGTTTCCCACCCACCTGAAATTTCGGTAGCGATGCTCAGGTTTGCTCCCTTCCTCAGAAAGAAAAAAAAGTCCTCATCAATTAAAAGTAATTTCGGTCCATCCATTCAGGCTTGTGATATCAGTTAGAGGTTTACTGAGCTTTTCACTTGCTCAAAACAGTGCCATAGCTCACCTTGACTAAAATTCTCTCTGAGGAAGAGGTCAGAGGAACCAAATCCAAGGGGTAGAGGCTCAAACTGGACATCAGTCCATGGCTTGGGCTGTGGGTGGCAGCACCTCTGTGTAGGAGTCAGCATTGCTGCTGCATTTGGGCAAGAAAATTCCCCATTAATGAGCTTTTTGCTTTTTGAAGACGAGCATGAAGCTGGGTCTGTAAACGGAAAATAAATTAACAGGCCCCATTCAGGCACTGAATCAAGGACTGCTGAAGATGCATTCTTGTGTGAAGATCATCTCTGGCAGAGCCAGAGTCGCCCTGTTGAGGTCCAAAACTCAGCTAAAAGTCAAACCAAACCTGCCTCGGGTTGGCAGTGATGAGCGATAACGTGGATTGCTGTTCCCAAGAGAAAACTAGCCCTGTCCTGCAAGGAAAGGAGAATCGTGTGTTTCAGGGAGCAAAAAACCAGGGTCTTGAACTGTCTGGAAGTCAGCAGCACTGCTGATTCGTGTCCAAAAGACGCATGGATGTGGCACTTGGGGACATGGTTTAGCGGTGGGTTTGGGCTAAGGGTTGGACTTCACGGACTCAGAGAGATTTTCCAGCCTTAATGATTCCAACAGAACAAGAATTCCTCACCCCAAACCCTCCAAGACTAAACAGTGACATCAAATCAGGTGTATTTAACCATGGGCACATTGATTCAAGCCACAGGCATCATCCAGAGCATGGCCAAGGAAGCTGCCACGGACAAATCCGTGTGAGCCCAGGGGGCCACAGCGGCCATCCCTTGGGAAGGGGCAGGGATAGAAGCGTGGCTGGGCGTGGCAGGACTGGAGGGTTCACTCAAGAGCAAGCAGGTGCAAGAAGCCCCGAGAGAGAATTTCCCGGGAATGCAATGCGGGAAACGGACGCTGCCACCCCGACAGCGTCTCAGAGGGGTCACGGCCGGCTCCTTCCTCAGGCACCGCTTCCTGACCACCCACAGAAATTCCAGCTGGATGGAGGGACACCAGCTCAGCACCTCGGAGGCAAAAGAGAGCTGATGACCCTTCAAAAATGCCCCCGGCTCGCTTTGCAGGAGCTCACTGGGGCATGAGGGGCTGCCGTGCTCCTCGCGAGGCGCCGCGCATGAAGGACCGGGAGCGCTTGGTGCCTCGCACGTCCCACGGACAAACAGCACTTCCCACCGCTGTGATTCACTCGCACTCCCCAGCCTGGGAAGGTGCGAGCACTTGGGCGGCTTCCAAGCTCTGCCTGTCTGTGCCTCGGCATCAGTCCAGACTGGAAATAATTCCTGGAGACAGGGAAGGAGCTGCTCCAGGCAAATTTTGGTGTGTCAAATGGCCGGTGAAGCCCTGTGAGAGACAGAAGCCAAATCCATTCAATGTCGAGGCTTGATGCCCTTCTTTAGCTTTATGGGGTTTTCCACCAAGACTAGGAAAAGACCCTGTTTATTAGGAAGTGATGCAAAAGTCAGGATGGAGGAGAAAAGCCCCAAATATTTGAGGTGCCTCACAGAGGAAGCAGCTTGTCCTGCTTTGTTTGCTGGTTTTGAAGATGAACAGAGATCACTCCAACCTAAAGCAACGCCCAGAGCAGGAGACACCATCCCGTAAAGATAAGAGCCAGGAGGGCAATTCCAGCAATTGGCAGCCTTTCCCTGGGGTTTGATCCAGAGGCCATTTGAGTTCAGGACACAGAGACTGCAGAGGTGACGTATTATAAAGCACCCGTCTCGTTTGGGTAAGTGTCGAAGCACTCGGGGTCCCTCCCTGATCCCTTCTAGCACACAATTCCAGCATGGAAGGGTGCCCACAGGCTCGGCCTCTTTGCCTGCCAAAGGCCAGCATCCAAACCGGATAACCCAACTTTCTCTACATATCTCCATGAAAACAGTCTCCACAAGCTGCTTGGGGTCGATCCAGCGGATCTCGACCATCTGCCAGCTGAAGTTTTTGAAAGCAGGAGAGGGTTGCAGTGGGTTTGCTGCCAGCACTTTGCTGCGCTCCCGCTTGACTCCACAGCTTCTGGAGGTTGGACAGGCTCCCTCTGCCGCGCTGGGAATGCTGAACAAGAGAACTGCCATGTCTCATCCCAAGCAGAGAGCTGGGAGCTGTGGGATCTGGTCCCTCCAAGCTCATGGCAAAGGGGCGGGTGACAGCAGCGAGGATGCAGCTCCCACACTCCGTGTTTTCACACAGCAGCCATAAGAAAGTTCGGTCTTGGTTGCCCATCTGGAGAGCTCCTTTCGTTGCAGACTGGGCTGATGTGAAACCCCAGCTCGGGACTGCTGGAGCCTGAGGGATCATGGAATTCCAGAATGGTTTGGGTTGGGAGGGACACCTTAAAGCCTCATTCCATGCCCTGCCATGGGCAGGGACACCTTTGTGGTGGTTTGGGCCGAATTCAGGGAAAACGTCCAAAAGGAACATCTCAAAGGAAGGCAGGTTATAGCCACCCCTCCCCCACCAGGTTCGGGGAAAAAATACTCCTTGGAGGAATGTGAAAGAGAAAATAAAAACTATTTATTCAACAAACACACAGGTAAAGAATAATAGTGCTAAATAATAAAACCTCTCTCTGGGAGAGAAATCTGGAAGATTTTAGAGTCCTTCTGTGGGTGTGGTCTCTCTCCTCCTCCTCAGAGCTGGGTCAGTGTGAGGGGCCCGCCTCCAAGCCGAGGGAAGGTCCCCCCAGTGGGGTTCTGATGTTCCAGTGTCCTGAACAAGTCCAGAAGGGAAGAAGAAGAAACCAAAGTCCCAGAAAAACCACTTTCCATTTTTCTCTCTGAAGAAACAGAGCCAAAAAAAAAACGGCTGGAAAAGCAGAAGAGTGCTTCCTTCGCTCCTCAGCAGCAGCAGCAGCTGATCTCCGTGTCCTTGAAGCATAGACTGCTTTGAAAAGTTCACTCAGTTTTCTCTCTCTCTCTTGCACCCAGTTTTGAAGGCACAGAAAGGCACAGGAATCATGCCTGGGCATAGAGCGGTGACAGGGGACACAACAGCATAAAGTCACCCCAAGACAACCTTCCACTAGGCCAGGCTGCTCAGAGCCAGCGGTGGAGGCTACGAGAAACATCTGTGAATTAAGCCCGAGCTGCTCCCCTTGGGAGTCACCGAGGCCTGGCAGCAGGATTCCAGCAGCCAGGAACGTGGGACGGGTGGCTGTGACCTGTGCTCCTGCCACCAGCACCCACCAGCTCTCAGAAGGAACATCTCTGACCTCCCGGGAGCCACGCGTCATCCCCATTTCCAGCAGAGCGGTTGCTACGGCAACAAAAAATGGTTTGCATTTTTAAATGCTTCCTCAAGGACATCCATTAAGGATGGGTGAGGATGGGGAGAGAGGAGGGACGGACTCAGCACGTGGCCCCAGCCCTGGATGAGCAGGTTTGGAGCGAGCCCAGGTGTCCATCCGTGCAATAATGCATGGATATTCTGGAGTTCAAGAGCCTCCTCTTCACACTCTCCCCCCTGCATCGTGGAAGAGAAAATCCAGGCAGGAAAACTCTTACTAGCAGCTTGACACAAACAGGGAAAAACAAGCCCAGCCTCACCAAAAAGAGGAAAAAAAAAAGGTGGGGGGAAAAAAGAAAAAAGGCTTTTTCTCCAGAAGGTACTAAAATTGACTCCACTGTTCTCATTTAAACGGACAGGGACGTTCAGGCAGCACTTGCCAAGTTTCCTTCCCAAAAAAGACTTATAGAGAAAGTCCTCTGGGGGATAATTAACTGGCTGACAGACAGGAAACAAGGATAAAAATAAGTGGAATATTTCCGCCAGTGGAAGGCGATTATCTGCGGGATCTCTTCCCATGATTGCACAGCGACTCGCCGATCACAGAGCTGCTCCCAGCATGGGTTTGGATGCCACCACTGCAGAAGGGAGAGCTCCCAGGCCATGGAATCATCACAGAATGTTTGGGTCAGAAGGGACCTCCAAGCCCATCCAGTTCCACCCCCTGACACCTTCCACTATCCCAGGTTGCCCCAAGCCCCGTCCAACCTCCAAGGTGGAGCATCCCCCTCTTGGAGCAGAGGCCAGGAGCAGGAGAGCACTTTGGGAAGGAGCTGTGGGATGGGATGAGCGCAAGCCCTGGCTGCCAGCAGCCAGGCAGAGAGCAGGGACCCAGCCTGGGGATGACAAGGACCACAATTAACATGTGGGCAGAGCCCTTGTGAGATCCCAGATATTCAGGTGAGGATGAAAGACTTCTGAAAAATTACTAACAGGAGCCTGCGACTGATGGGGGGAGAAAAAAGCAGCAAGCAGCAGGTTCAAGCCCAACATTTGTGCTGCTGTTTTTAAATTCCCTCAGTGTCCTGAGCGTGTTTTGCTCGGGTGAGAATCACTTCCACACGCACGGGATGAACGCGAACAGAGCGGATTGTCCACGTGCCCATCCGTGCAAACTCCAGCTGGAACGCGCAGCCTGCATCCCACCTGCCTGCCTCTCTCCGACATTCACGGATGCCTCCCACCCTGGCAGCTTTGGAATTTTTCTCCTGGCTCTCAAATCAAGCCGAACTGGTGCAGAGCGTAACCACACCCTGCCTATGTGGATCGTGCAGTCCTGCCAAGGGCTCGGTGGCTTTCTGTGCCACTGGCTGAGCCAGTGGTGGCTACAATAATTACAGGGCAGCACGTGAACCTCAGGGGAGGAAGAGGGAAAAGACAGACTTGGTGGAAGAGGAGCTGTGTGTGTTTTGGGAACTAATAATGCAAAGGGAGAGCTGGGTGTGGAGATGGTGCATGGGAAAACCTGCACAGGTGCCAGTCCTGGCTGCAGAGCCACAGCAGTGCAAAGGGGACGCTGGTGGCAGCGGCCAGGCACGGCCAGGCAAGGGAAGGCGTGTGGGACAGCTGGACATGCAGCAGGAAAAGCACAGCTCAGGCACCAGGATTTGCTTGGAGGGAGCACAAGTCTGACATAGGAAGGACATGGAGAGAGTCCAGAGGGAGCCACGGAGATGCTCCCATGGGCTGGAGCCCCTCTGCTCTGCAGCCAGGCTGGGAGAGCTGGGGGTGCTCACCTGGAGAAGAGAAGGCTCCAGGGAGAGCTCAGAGCCCCTTCCAGGGCCTAAAGGGGCTCCAGGAGAGCTGGAGAGGGACTGGGGACAGGGGCTGGAGGGACAGGACCCAGGGAATGGCTTCCCAGTGCCAGAGGGCAGGGATGGATGGGATACTGGGAAGGAATTGCTCCCTGTGAGGGTGGGCAGGCCCTGGCACAGGGTGCCCAGAGCAGCTGTGGCTGCCCCTGGATCTCTGGATGTGCCCAAGGCCAGGCTGGACGGGGCTTGGAGCAACCTGGGACAGTGGAAGGTGTCTGTGCCTGTGGCAGGGGGTGGGATGGGATGAGCTTTGAGGTCCCTTCCACCCCAAACCACTCTGGGATTCTGCGATCCCCAAGCCTGACTCAGGCCGTGGTGGGAGCCGTGCCTGGGAGCTGTGATCCTGCCAGCCACGTGCATCGAAGCATTGGGAATGTCCCCAGAAGACTCGTGGCTTGCTGGAGGCATTTTCAGTGTTCACACTTGTTTGTTTCCTTCTGTTTTCTAGGCCTCCACTGTTTGAAAGCTTCCTGCTTGACCAGCAGCCCTGGTGGCAAACCCTTTTGAGAAAAGACCCTTTCGAAAGGGCTAAAGCAGGGATTCTCTGCACTAATGCAATTTCAGAGCTGAGATTTAAAACCCAAGCAAACAAGGAGCTCTTGCCACAGACTGGGAGCTGCGGGGTCCGGTTCTGGTATTGGGGGAGAAGAAATCTTCCCCTACCAGTGAACTCTCGGGTGCCACAAGTAAGCAAATCCCACCCTCCAGCCCCCAAAGATCCCCAGCCTCCAAACACACGTGTTCCTCGCTGCCCTGCTGCAAAGCTCCACATCTTCCCTCCTCCCACCCACCGGCTGTCTCTGCTGCAGCTCCCAGCCTCTCCCCACAGCCTGCTCAGCAAAGGATGCTCTTCCCCAAAAGAGCTTCCCACAAATGCTCTCCTCTCTGCTGCTGAGGAATGCTCTGACACCAAAGCTGCTGTTTTCCCAACCTCTTAGAGCCACGAAAGTTGGAAAAGCCCTCTAAGATCATCGAGTCTAGCCTAGAGCTGCCAAATCCATGAGTAAACCTTGCTACCCAGGCTCTGATTTTTTGCCCATTTTTTGCCTTTCATTCTCCATCTGCACAGAGAGAAGTGCTGAAGCAAAAATTTTGCCAGCAGGTCAGTTCTCTGCCACACCAGAGATGTTAGTGGAGGTGAAAGGGTTAAGGCAGGCTGGGGACAAAAGCAATGGATTTACTAAATGAAGCAGAAAATCCTACTGTTTTCTTTCCTGACCTTGCTGGAAAACATTTGCCTACTCCCCTCCTGGCTCCTATCAGGAGCCCTGCAGGAAATCAAGCTGCTCAAATCTGGTTTTCTGGTTCCAGTGGTTCCCAACAGGTCAAAGCACTCCTTGGCCAGCAGCAACCTCTTCTTCCTCTCTCCTTATCTGGCACGGCAGGGGTTTAACACCATCCTTGATAAAAGACTTTTTCCTCCCCCTGCCTGATCCACCTCAGGTTCTCCACCCTTAAAAACGCCCTCAAGTGTGGTTGAGGCAGAGCAAACCACCAGAGGATATCCACGAGGAATTCCTCCTCATTTTCCCTGGCCGCTCTGAAATCGCCGACTCCTGCGACCACCAAGTTCTTCCAGTGCTTGCGGGAGAAATGGGAAGTTCATTTTCAGGAAAAAGCAGCGCCTCTTCCTCTGCAAAAGGAGCCATATGGCAGCGCTTAACTGCACTCACTGTGCTGGAATGACTTGGCCTTCTGGCTCTCTCCTCCAAGGCTGCCCAACTGTACAATTGCCACCAAGCTGCCACCTGCCTGCCTGGCACGCGCTGTATCCCCTCCCTCCCTCCCTCCCCGGGGCTCCAAACTTCTGCAGGCAGCTTTGGAGGGCTGCAGCTCCTTTCCAAACCTCAGATTTAGGGTGGTCTAGCTTGGTGTGGCCACCCACAGCACCATGGTGCAAGGCAGGGGTGTTCCTGCTGGTCCCCTCCACGTCACGGCCTCTGCCACGCTCTGTAAACCAGCACTGGGGGCCAGCTCCTCCTCCTCCTCCTTTTCAGACTCCATCATGCAAATTCTTGTCATCTCCTTTGGGTTGGGAGGCTTGGGAATGATTTTCCCCCTGCGTGGCATCTACCCTCTCCAAACTGAGTGAAATCCCAGGCAGGAAAAGCCAAAAGGAAAACCAAAAAAACCTGATAATGAGTTTAGGGGAACATCAGCGTCCAGCGGGTCCGTGTCACATTGTGTCACACCTGATCCCACATCCCAGCTCAAACCGTGGGATGGACACCGTGCTCTCCTCTGCGCATCAAAGTGGCCACAGGGTTCCTGGCAGCCCTGGGTAGCAGCCGGTGAGTCAGAAGCTGCTCCTCTCCTTTGGGTCACCTCCTGGAGTCGGGTGTGGCAAGAGGAGAGTGGTGGAGGACCAGCTTTGGCACCTCTCACAGTGGCATCCTTGGGGTGTCCTGTGCAGGGTCAGGAACGGGACTTGATGATCCTTGTGGGTCCCTTCCAGCCCTGGGTATTCTGTGACCCTATTCCTGTCAGCGGAGCCAGGTGTGGAGCAGACAGATCCAACAGGGATGGTCATAGACCTCAGTAGCTGGAAACAGCAGGAAAAGGGGAGCCTGAAGTGCTCTGAAAATAAATTCAGCCCCAGGAAACACTGTAAGGGAAGCCAGGCAGGTGTTAAATCATAGCAGCAGGTATCTGCCTTAAGATCTTGTATACCACAGCTTTAACGATAAAATCCATGTTTCTGCTTCCCTATCAGAGAAAATAAATATTGGAGGTCACTCACCATTACAACCTGAGCAGGGTCTGGGCGGGCTGGCAGGGGAAAGCTAAGATGGTACATGGGTGAGTTAAACAGCAATAAACTTCCATATTAAAGAAAAAAATCGCGTTAAACTCCGTGTAGGTGGGCGGTGAGGCTCGCTTCACCCCCAGGGAAGCAGATCCACAGGGGGTTTACCTGCAGCTTAAACAGATCCCTGTCCTGGGTTACAGTGTATTCTATCACCATCTTCGTGAGCTGTTGAAACCAGGTGGAGCAATGTTCCCTGCCTCCTCCCTCTGGACTATCTCCTGTTAATGGGCCCAACAAGGCCTTGCCTCATGACCCATGGATAACTCCTCCTGGACCATCTCCTGGTAATGGGCCCATCGATGCCTTGCCTCATGACTCACCATCCCGTTGTGAGATGCTCTGCCCAGGGGGAAGGAGCCAAGCATTCCCAGCTGGATATAGTTTGAAGTTTTGGAACAGCACGGGAGAGCCAGCCTTTCCCACTGGATTCCCAGAGGACAAGAGCTACACAAGCACCACTGGACTTTCTGAGGAAGACCAGACCTTTTTTCTACAAGATCACCACTTGAACAGAACCACTTCAAAGAGAACTGCAGCTCTCACCTGACCGGTCTGCTACCCCCACCCTGCCCTGCAGGGTGCCAGGTTACCCTGACTCTGTCAGGTTAAGCCAGTGTTTCTGTATTATTGTTTTGTTTTATATATATATATTAGTAAAAGAACTGTTATTCCTATTCCCCATATCTTTGCCTGAAAGCCCCTTCATTTCAAAATTATAATAATTTGGAGGGAAGGGGGTTGCATCTTCCATTCTAAGGGAGGCTCTTGCCTTCCTTAGCAGACATCTATTTTTTCAAACCAAGACAATCCCTTTACAAGTTAATCCAGTTCCACTGTCCCAGGGTACCTGGGACTGCTGCTCAGTGCCCGTGCCAGGCTGGCGTTGTCCATGCTGCTGTGCCAGCCCAGGCTCTGCCTCGGTGTCTGACACGTCCTTCTGCTTTGGAGAGAAGGATGCGGCTTGGGGGCAACCAGAAACGTGCCCTAGGTCAGCTCCAGCACAGCTAACCCCCTTTTCCCTGGGCTCAGCTGCATCATCAGAGCTCATCGCTCCTGCCCCAAACTCACAGCGTTTGTGGGCACACGGTCGAGCCACCCGAAGGCAAAGGAGGAACCTCTCCCACACAGGTGAGAACCACGCTCAGCCCTCTGGAGAGGCAGTGGCTCGGCAGAGCTCTGCGGGATCCCTGCCAAGCACTGAGTGCGTGCCACAGGATCAGGGGCTGCTGCGCAGACAATGCAAGGAGAGCACCCATTAATTCGGCTCGCCTTGCACAAAAGTCTTATTTTTAGTGCTCGCGAGCGGTGCCAGATTGGCAGCATTATAAATAGAAGGCTTCTATTTATCCTACAGCCTCGGCACCGCCGCGCTAAGTCAGTCTTACGACCTCAATAAATCCAGATTAGGTGCTCCCGAGGCTGTGTCGCCGCAGGAATAACATCTCCTCTGTGCTCAGGCACAGCTGGGGGGGGTCTGCTGCCCTTGTGCACCAGCCCGGTGCCTTCGGACGTGTCTTGATGTGATACGAGCTGTCACTCAAACAAGACAGGGGATCCCACCTTTAGACCCCGCGGTCCTATTAAAAAGGTGATTATACACCTCATATGTGGGGATTTGAGGGTTTGCCTGCCAGGACGGAGCATCACGCTCCACACCCTGCGCCTGAATGATGGCCAGATGCTGCTCTGGGCAGGGTTCAGCCGGCTGAGGAAACTGTGCTGTCCTTGACACCACACCAGCTGCACCCACGATGGCAGAACACCAGGGCCGGGAGTGAGAGCAGCCTGCTGTTCTGGAGAGGTGGGGAAAAAGGGATATAGCAGGAAAAACAGTGTGGCTTGAATTAATAACTAAAACCAGCGTTGCTTTTCTAACAAGCTGAATGTCAACAAAAATTAAAACACCAAATCACAATCACAGAATGCTTCAGGACATTAAAGATCATCTTATTCCATGGGCAGGGACAACTTCCACTATCCCAGGTTGCTCCAAGCCCCGTCCAGCCTGGCCTTGGACACTTTCAGAGATCCAAGGGCAGCCACAGCTGCTCTGGGCACCCTGTGCCAGGGCCTGCCCACCCTCCCAGGGAACAATTCCTTCCCAATATCCCATCCAGCCTTGCCCTCTGGCAGTGGGAAGCCATTCCCTGTGTCCTGTCCCTCTAGGACCTTGTCC
This sequence comes from Dryoscopus gambensis, assembly GCA_013389985.1. Classification (NCBI taxonomy): domain Eukaryota; kingdom Metazoa; phylum Chordata; class Aves; order Passeriformes; family Malaconotidae; genus Dryoscopus; species Dryoscopus gambensis. The sequence continues at coordinate 88,210 of WEIT01036324.1, read as the reverse complement.
AAAGTCCCTCACCAGCTCTCTTAAAATCTCTTTAGGCACTGGAAGGGGCTCTAAGATCTCCCTGAACTCCTAATAATTGTTCCCCTCTTAAAAAAAAAACCCCACCCTCTCCAATTCCTTTCCACGTGGTTTTTTTTCCATTCAGTGAGTGGGTGCTTCATTTAATCTGTGGCTTTATGACGACTCCCAGCACGACAAGCATTTCCTAGAGGTCACGCACCTCCCTTTGAACCGGCTGTGCTGGTCCCAGAGACAGGGAGTGCTCCTCCTGCAAAGCCTGGCCTTTCAGGATGCCTGCTTCCCAAAAATGCCACCTAATTCCTTATGCATCCACCCGAGCCCGTGCCCTCCTCCCAACCCCAGGCAGGCTGCATGCCTGGAGACTGACTGGTCTTCCCCTAGGCTCTCGGCCAGGGAAGGGCAAGGGGAAAAGGTTGGGAAGGCTCCAGTTACCCTGGATTACCTACGTGGGAACCGGCCTGCCCGGCTGCTTTGGTCTCTGCTGGGAGCCCAGGGAGCGAACGAACCGGGAGAGCGGAGCGTGTCAAAGAGCAGAGGAATTCCAGCAGCTGGAGGCTTCTGATCCTCTCATGCTCTGGGAGATTTTTGTCGTTTCCCAAAGCTGGAAGCCCGCACTGGTCCAAGCTGCTAGGCTCAGGTACAGCACTTCGGCTGGGCAGCTGCTCGGCAGCGGGAGGCAGCGAGTGCTGGTTTGGGGTGAGCATCCTGCCTGCTCCAGCTGCCCATGACAGCTCCATTCTCCTCCTCACTTGGCCTAGAAGGGGGTCTGGAGGGCAGTAAAGGGAAATGGAGTGATTCAAGCTCAGCAGAGCCCCCCAAAAGGGTGAAAAGGTAACTGTGGAAAGGAACAACCTCACCAATTTCATAACATCATCAAATGGGTTGGGTTGGAAGGGACTTAAAACTCATCCCATTCCACCCCTGCCATGGGCAGGGACGCCTTCCACTGTCCCAGGCTGCTCCCAGCCCCTCCAACCAGGCCTTGGGCACTGCCAGGGATCCAGGGGCAGCCACAGCTGCTCTGGGCACCCTGTGCCAGGGCCTGCCCACCCTCCCAGGGCACAATTCCTTCCCAATATCCCATCCATCCCTGCCCTCTGGCAGTGGGAAGCCATTCCCCCTTCTAAGCCTGGATCTGGAATGGCTGCTGGAGAATCTGGAGGCTTTGGGCTGTATTTTGTGGGCAATGGAAGCAAAATGCAAAGTGAGACAGGTTGCAAGGAGAAGGAAATAAAATAAATAAATAAATAGTAATATGTAATAATATAAGTAAAATCCATAACAAAATAAATAAAATCTATCACAAAACAAATAAAAGTAAACAGATAAAATGCAAAAAATGTGAAAAAGCAAGCCAGGCCTTGTGAGTTATTTGCCAGGCGTTGCTGTCTGGGTTTAGAGTCACAAACCTGAGCACTCAAAACCACCACGGAGCTGCCTGTGCTGCTGAGCAGGGATTTCAGCCAGCTTCCAAGCATTCGGGGGTGGCACTGCATCACTCACGTGCCCGGATGGGATGAGGATCCGGGATTCTGGGATGAGGATCCGGGATTCCGGGACGAGGACTGCGGGAAGGCACGTGGGCGCCGGAGCTCCCCAGCGGGCGACGATCCCATTTCACGGCAGCTCCAGGGGTTTTGGAATGAGTTCCCTCCTCCTGAAATGAAAGCAGCAGCCCTCAGATGCTTTCGAAAAATTAGGGGGGAAAAAAAAAAAGGAATATCATTGAAATGTCTATTTTGGGATTAAAGTCTTCGGTCTTTTCAAGACAGAGGGGATATTGTGCTGCATAAGGCGGCGGCTGGGAGGGTGAGGCTCCCATCCAAGCTCTCATCCCCGCTTCCTGGAGGCATGGAAGCACTTTGGTACCCCAGCCAGTGAGCCAGAGGGACAGCACGGGCTGGAATAAAAAGCTGAACCCACCCCAAAAAAAAAGCTGTTAATGGTTTGGCAGGAGGGTGGGGTGTCCTGTTAGCACCCCCACCTGGTCCATCATCACCAGCTGCCCTTCCAACACAGCTCCAGCTCCCAGGGACACGCTGGCTCCTGCCAGGACAACAGTTTGTGCCGTGGACATCCCAGCCCTGGTGTGCTCCACCTGCACACAGGTCTCTTCCTGCTTGCTCCTGACACAAGGAACCTCTCACCAGAGGACGTGGAGGTGACACTTTAGCTCATTTTCCATGAATTCTGCCTTGAGGGGAAGCAAATTGAGCCTGGATAGATCTCCTGGATCCCAGCTCCTGATGGCAGAGCCCACTCAGGGGGCTCTGGACCATACGGTGCCCATCCAAGGCCAAGCAGGGCACTCGGCAGCAGTGCCTGTCCCTCTGGTTCCTGCCACAGGGCCGAGCTCCCAGGCACACGCCAGGGTGCTCCAGAGGAGGAGCAAAGAGGCTGGAAAGCTGACAGCTAGGTTGGCTTCCCTTGGATTTGTTCCTGAGCTGCCAGCTCAGCCAGACAGAAGGCTGCTTCCTTATTTATTTCATAATTAAAGTGAAAGGCGTCTTCTGGGAAGGCCATTTCCCTCATTTACCAGACGAGGTTATAATAATCAGTGGTTTGCCCAAAGATTTATGCCTTCAGGATCCTTGAGAGGGTTTTCTGCTCCACCAGTCCTTCATCACTGGGACTGAGGATGGCAATCCCGAGGGATGAAGCACACAACCGCCCTGGCAGCAGCTGGAAGACACTCTTTTTCCTCTGCTGGAACTCATTTCAAGCCTAGCTGGCCCACTGCAGTGACCATAAATGAGCTGCAAAGCAATCCCCCCTGCTCCAAGTCGTCATACTCCAAAACAAAAAAAATCCATGGAGCAAATCCTACTCTCAACCAGAGCCCAAGGAACACTTGCCCTAGCACCAGCCCAGCTGGGGTGTGCCAGTGTTCAACCAGCATGAAGCAGTTTAATCCATTTACGCCTTGTTCACTGGGAAGACAACCCCTTCCCAGACCTGTTTCCTGCACAACCACCATGCACTGGGCATGGGCAGAACAGATTGGAACAGGATCTTGTCCCACCTCACCCCACAGAGCCTTGATGGCAATCCCAGGACTGTCCCCCCTGCCAGTGATGCCTTGAGTGGCTACCTAGAAACAGAGACTAGACAGGAGTAAGGGAATAAAGGCAGGGATTTATTTGAAAGGCCTTCAAAGGTGCACCCTGGGGAGCCAGAGGCTGCTTCCAAAATGGACCCCAAGATGGACGACAGGTCACGAGCTCTTCACACTGTTACGGGTTTGGTCCATTTGCATATCAGCATAAATTCACCAATTAAAACTTTAGCTAATGACGTAATTTCTTCAATTTCCCCACCTCTCTAGAGGCCCTGGCTCACACCTTTGGGCCTGGGACAGTCTGAGTGTCCTTGGACAGCAGCTCAGAGAAGCTTTGTTGTGTCTGTCTGGCCTAGGAGAGCAGCTCACGAGCTACAAGAGACTTCAGAGTCACACACTGGGCAATACAGGATTTGAAAAATATAAAATTTAAAACATCACCAGGAGCTGAGGCAAATCCTGCAAACCATGAGGTGCAACACGACAACACTGAGTTCAGTGCAGAAGGAACACGGGATCCCATCTTGGCTTTCTTGTTTCAAGTCCTTGGAGATGGGCTCAACTCATGCCTCAAGCTGAGCACAGGTTATTTTCTTCCCCATGCCTCAGTTTCCTGCCATACTTATGGGAAGGAATTGTTCCCTGTGAAGGTGCTGAGGCCCTGACACGCGGTGCCCAGGGAAGCTGTGGCTGCCCCATCCCCGGGAGTGTCCAAGGCCAGGTCGGACAGGGCTTGGAGCAGCCTGTCCTGGTGGAAGGTGTTTCATGGCAGGGGGTGGAACTGGATGAGCTTTAAGGTCCCTCCCAACCCAAACAATTCCAGGATTCCATGTGCCCAGAGGAAATTGCCATCCAGATGTGCTGGCTTTGGCCTCCCCAGCTCCATCCCAGTCTCCGCCAGGAGCAACAGTTTGGTGTCGCCGAATCGAAGCGGCCCCTGAGCATGCAGTTTATGTATTTCTAGATCATTAAGCCTTCTCCTAGCGACAGCATTTAAAAGCCACAATGACATTTCGCTCCTTCCCCCCTCCCTCCGCTGTTTGGCTCTTGAAAATTGAAAGATAAGCTTTGTAAATCTCACTGAGAAGAGGGAACTGTCACTTCAGCTTTAGAAGAAAAGCCAGCAAAGAAACAAAATTCCTCTTTTGGCAGAGGAGGCAAAAAAAAAAGTCCATTATTAGAGGCTTAGAGACAAAGGCTCTCGACACAATTAAAGGCAAACCTAAGCCTTTGAAAGCAGAGGGCATGACACTGGAATACACACAAGAGGTAGAGATGAAAGCCTCCATTGTGGGGCTGCTGGAAAAAGTTAAAAAAAAAAAAAAAAAAGAAGAGGAGAGTTTCAATGGAAGCATTTGCCTAAACCAAACTGGATGAGAAGCTTCCTAGAGAAGGGCTGGAGTCTTCCCATGTGTTTACACAATGCCAAGAGCCGCTGGGCTTGGTCTTAATTAGGATCCTGGGGCATTACTGGAATAACTCAGGGAGCGAGGGTCACGGCGTTCATTAAGCGGAAAGAAAAACAGGGCTCCGATATTTTCTGTGGGAAATTTTCCACCTGGGAAACCTAATCTTCCTTTCCAGCCTGCTAAGCTGAAGCAGCAAATGTTTAGGTTTGGCGCTGTCGAGGCTGGTTTAGATTTGGTTTGTCGCTCAGGAGAGCCGGCTGGGACACGCTGCTGCTCTCCAGGCACACGGGTGACTCTCAGCCCAGCAGCGGTGGGAAGAAGTGGCCACCTCTGGAAAACACCGAGCTTTCCTGGCCTCTTGCAGCCTCTAAATTAAGAGCACTAGATCCAAGGAAAACCCATGTCCGGGGTGACAGAAACTTTGTTGAAGTGCTTCGCTCCAAAACTGCCCCTTGCTCTCAACACCTCCGTGTCCAACCAGCAGCAGCCCGAGACAAACACTCACCATGAGATGCTCCCAACCACCATGGAAATGTCCAGGACCCCTTGCTGGCACTTATGAAACCCTGTGCTGGTAAGGGACCACCAGCACCACCCCATAAAATCACGGATTTGCCATCCACCCTCTGCTGGCACTGCCCAAAGCCAGGCGTGGCCTGACCCTACGTGGCTGCACCACACTGAGGAGATGATGTTTCTGCTGTCCTAAACTCTGACTCCTCCCTGAGAGGCTCAGATGGCTCCAAAGGAGAGCAGCTCCCTCTTTGCCGTGGATCTGTGTCTCTGGAACAGGATTCTCCCGTGGTGGCTGGTTTTCCCCACTTTTGTGCTAAGACAGGCAGTTTAACTTTTATTAATGCTGGGTTTAATCCAGGCCCCTGCAGGAAGGGCAGGAGTTACTTTATACCCAAGCTCAGCACCATTACTGGGAGGCTGGAGGGGGAGACTGTGTGGTGAGGACAGTGCACAGGGTCCCAGGAAGGTCTGTCATTACAGATACCTGGCGTTTTAATCCTAGTTTAGTTTTCTCCAGCTCCTGGGGTAGCTGAGCCTGTTTCGGGATGACTCGGGTGAAGGCCAGAGCCATGCCAGGCATGCTCACATCCTGCTCGTAACCACAGGACAGGCTCATTCGCTGCCCTCCACTCTGAAAATAAAAGCAAGGCCCAAGGATGGGTTTAGATTCCTCTTTTTTGTGTGTTTTCCATTGGTTGGTTTCGTCACCAAGGAGACCGAATTCCTACACTCGCTGTTTCAGACATTTCTCCGGAACATAAATCCCGACTCCTGTGCCAGTGGCCATCACAGCACAATTACATAAGGAACGTGGTGTTCTCCGAGCTGCAGCTCTGCTCGCTGTACCTGTGATCTGCCAGGTTTTCGTGGCCATCCAGAGGGGAAAACTACATCCTCCGGGGTCTGCTCCCAGCCCAAATCCCTCCTGGCGTCGTGGCCCAGCATCGCCTTGAATCCCTCGCCTCATATCCACATAGAAAATCCTGCCTAAAACACAACAGGGAAAAGAAAATAATTCCTGGTGTGCTCCTGCAACAGCAGCTGAGGCACGAAGTCAGAAAGCACCACTGTTACCAGGGCACTTCCTGACCCCAGTGAGAGGCAGTGCCTCTCTCTGTGCCCTAATCCTGGCTGCTTTTTGTCCTTCCCCCCTCTCAACCCCACTCCTGAGCACGAGATCAGTTTTCAAAGCACCACACAGCAGCACCCTTGGATGGCGTTAATGGGAATTCAGTGCCCGGGATGCCTTTCAGAGCGCAGGCCTTGCCAAGTTTATCCCGAGTCCCGCAGGACATGGACTGTCTCATGCTGTTTGCCTGACGCCTGTCACGCCGGCCTCCATCTCCATGGCAATCCCAAAAATCAAGCACCTGACCAGAAAATGGGAGGCAGAGCTCCGGCAAGGAGGGCGAGGCAATGCCCACTGCAGGATGTCGGAGCGGGAGGGGATCGGGGATGTTTGCCGTGGGTCAGAGATGCCCTCGGGGCTCTCAGAGCTGGGAAACCTCAACGCGGTGGGTCACTTATATAAATGGTTACCTAATGATGTGTCTGCCCAGATGCGCGTCACAGGGAGCCGATCCGCAGGGGAGGCGGCTCCGGTGACGCGTCAGGGAAGATGTGTCAGGAGGAGTTTGCGACCCTGAGAGCCGCAGGTTTCACAGGTGAAGATGTTGCCTCTCTGAGCCCCACAAAGCGCCCCAAAAAGAGAAAGCCAGCGAGCTGTCGTGCTGTCTAGCAAAGAGATTCCCCCCCTACACCACTCGGTGTCGCTGCGTTTGACCCTCCTAAGCTCCCAAAACACAGCCCAAACACATCTGGTCTTCAGGGCTGGCTTTTTACCTCAGCCTGTTTTCTAGAACCAGCAACAAAACCCTTTCTTGAAGCAACAGCTGGTTCCCATGATCTTATTTCCAAGCCAGCTCCTCAACAGATATTCCCTTCCCTTCCTCCCCGCTCCCCAGTTTTAGCCGTGTTTCTCCTCCATCTGGTCCCTCCGTGCTTGGAGGAATGCCAACACCTCCTAGGACAGGAAAAAAAAGCTCCTCTTCAGTTTGGGATTGCTGGGAAAACGTGAGCAGGCGGTGGCAATGCCTGTGTCCACTTTCAGCTCCGGCTCCGGACCACCCCAGGAGGCTTCCAGCAGCTCTGAGCCTGTGCCTGCTGCCACGTGAAGGTGATCTGTAGCCCCCGGGGCATCTCCGTGTACACCTTGGGCCAGTCTGAGGTACAGAGGGAGAAGCTGAGTGGGTGATACCGCATGGAAAACCTGCTTGCTGACCTCGGGCATTCCTTTCCTTCTGCTCTTCTCCCCCCAAAAAATGAAACACAGCAATTTCTAAAGATGCCTGTCATTACATTACATTACATTCTAAAGATGCCCGGTGAGGGTAGAGGGAAATCCTGAAAGATTTCTCCATAATCCAGGAGGCTGGGGCACCATTTCTCACCTGCTGAACCCTGCACCAGCTCTGCTTTGCTACTCCATCCTGCTCCTGAGTCAAGCAGCAGCACAGTTTTCTCAGGATTGGTGAGAGGGAATACGTAGTTTGCCATTTCTGGCTAAACCAGACCAGACAAGCATCCTGGAAAACATCAGGAAGCCCAGTCCAGGATGAAGTAAAGGCTCTGGGGCACTTCCCATTGTTGCTGGTGCATGTGAGGAAAAGTTCCTTTGTTTTTAGGACAATAGCTTCCTTGCCTCCAGGGATCCTGGCTGCAGCTCCTTTCTTGCCCGTGTTACAGCTCAGGAATGAAAAACAAAGAAGGGATTGAGGAAAGGGAGTCCAAGCAACCCCAGGAAAGGGTGGGCTTGTGCTCCCCGAGCACGGGCTTTGTTAGGGCAGCCAGGGAGGTGTGAGATTATGGCAAAGGGGATTTTCCCTCTTGGTAGCAGCCACCTCTTCCCCTGTCAGGCAGGAAGCCCGTAGCAAACCCCCCTGGTCCCCTCTGGTGGCCGTGGCTGAGCTTGTCATAGGCCCTAGGCTAGTGAGACCCACAAGGGACAGGGATATAAAATCTCCAGGGCTCAGGGCCATCCCGGGAAGCTGCAGCCTCAAGAGCAGGGCGAGCCAGCTCAGTTTGCCTCTCTGCCAGCGGGCTGTCTGCATCCAGCTCCTGTCGTCGGCTGCCTAATCCGAGGAGACAGCAAAGACACTCACACCGACAGGCACACATCCCCCTGGGAGCCTGGCTGTGCCTGCCAGGGAAGTGTCTCCACGGTGGCTGAGCATTCCGAGCTCTGGGAAGGGGGGTGATGCCCAGGCAGGTGAGGAGGCAGCTGGTTCGTGCCACGCTGACTTGCCGGGAGAGTGAGTTCCTCATTTAAATCAGCGCAGCCCAGAGAGGTCTCAGGTGGAGAAGGGAGCTCAGGTACTTCCCAGGAGCAGCAGAGCTGGAAAAGGATTGCCCTGTGCTTAGAAACACGTTGTGACACAAGTTACGCTTTTCTCTTTAACCAAGGAAGAATTGTTAAGGCTGGAAAAGACCGCCAAGATCAGGTCCAACCATTCCCCCGGCACTGCCAAGGCCACCCCAAAACCATGTGCCCTTTTAAGCAACTTTTAAGCACCTCCAGGGATGGAGACTCCACTACTTTGGGCAGTCCCTTACAAGGCCTGACCCCTCCTTTCCTTGAAGGAATTCTTCCTGATGCCCGATCTAAACTTCCCCCGGCACAGCCTGAGGCCGTTCCCTCTCTGCCTGTCCCTTGTTCCTTGGGAGTAGAGCCCAGCCACCCCACTCCTGTCAGGGAGTTGTGCAGAGCCACAAGGGCCCCCCCTGAGCCTCCTTTGCTCCAGGCTGAGCCCCTTTCCCCCAGCTCCCTCAGCCGCTCCAAAACCTCCTAACCCTGCCCCATAACACACACAGGTGCGTTTTTAGGTCCAGTTTAAAGGGATTCTGGATCAACCCCAGCCATCAGCAGGACCTCAGATCCCTACTGCCTCCCCAGCCTGGCAGTGAGGAGATGCCCAGACCTCCAGGTCTGGCTTTGCTCTTTCAGCCTCTGGACATGAAGCCAGGTTTTGGAAGGCGATTCCAAACCTTTCTCCTCTTAGGAAAGATTGCCAGATTGCTTAGAAAGCCCAGAAAAAGCTTTCTTGGGGTGATATCCATCCCAGTTTTGTCAAGTGAGGGGGATAAATCCTTAAACAGAGCCAACAGTGAGGAAGCTGTGGCTTGGGAAGGACCTGGCAGTATCCTTGGATCAGCTCGGCACTGCGAACTATCCCCACACCCCCATCCTCTGCTCATCTCCAGTGTATCCACACAAACAGGAGAGTGAAAGATGCCTCTCTGCTCCCCCATGCAAGCCCAGCATCCTCAGGAGCAGGATTTAGTTGAATTTTCAGAAGCTGGACAAAAAAACCTCAATTTTCTGAAAGAAAACAAAACAAAACCAAAAAACACCCCAAAAAAGGCAAAAAACAAAAAAAAAACCCACAAAAAACCCCAAACAAACAAACAACTATGACCACCAAAAAAACACCAAAAACCGAACAAAAAACCCCATCCAAAAAAAAACCCCAACACAACAATTAATCGAGGTTTTTGCCTTGCTGGGCTGCAGGGAAGGTTTTAGTGCAGGGATGTCAGAGAGGGATTTCAGACCTGCAGTGAGTCTTGTTACGAGGGGCAGATGAAAGCAAACTCCCAGGACGGAGGAATAAAACCCCTGATGCAACAAAACTCTGGGATAATCCTTCCCTTTTTGAAGCACCTCTGGAAAGAGGAATGGGGGAGAGCAGCGGGGCGAGAGGAAGGGTTGTGTTTCGAAAATCAAGCTGTGTGGTGAGAAGATCCGTGGCTCCAGGTGCTAAATCCATGCTCCAATCCTGACGTCCTGCTGAAGGGAGCGGGGAGGCTCCTGCCCACAACTTATTCCCTGCTCCAAGGCCTAGCAGCCCTCTGCACCACCGATAATTATTTGTGGGGCATCAGCAAAAATTAATTGGATGTTAGGAAGCTTGAGTTAGGGTGCTTTTCTCCAAGGGTGGGAAAACTTTGAGACTCCCAAATCCTTCAGGGCCACCAGCCCAGCTGAGCTGAGCTGAGGGCAGAAGTTAAAGCCCGATCAATCACAGCAATCCTGAGCAAGGATCGAGTCCACCCCAACAACCCCACCCTGGGCATCCCCGAGGGCATTGTCCAAATGCCCCTGGAGCTCTGTCAGCCTCAGGGCTGTGCCCATTCCTCGGGAAGCCTGTTCGAGGTGCAGGAAAAGCAGCTCCAAGTCTTGCTTTTGAGGCTTCCAAGCAGCAGCCTCAGCCAGGGAAAGCCTTGCCATGCCTTCTGCTGCTCAGCTGTGCGATGCAGAGCGTCCCTTCCCTTTGAAGCATCTCCGAGCGTCCCTCTGCTCCACACATTGATGGATTGGCCTGGACGTGCCATGCAGCAAGGCAAGAGGCAGAGCCCAGCATGTGGAGCAGGGAAGGACTCCTTCCTCCCCAGAGGACCTGCAGCTGGATTTCATTGAGCTCGTGGCAGGCCATTCCCAGAACGGCTGAAACCCGGAGCGACCTCCGAGCTGGTTAACAAGCAGGGTCTTGAGGGATTGATTTATGCAGGGAGATTCATAGGGTAAAACAAGCCTTACCCACCCATGCCCCAAGGTTGCCAGAGCTCATGGGGCATTTGGACAGCGCTCTCAGGGATACAACAGGTGGGATTGTTGGGGTGGACTTGACCCTTGTTGGTCCCTTCCAGCTCAGGATTGCTGTGGTTGACCAGGCATGAGGAGATAAAAGATGATTAAAGGAGATTAACAGCCTGGAAATACCTGGGGGGAGCTAAAAAATCCAATCGCCCATCGCTGTGGGGCTGCCCAGAGGTTGACCTGGAAGTCTGGAGTTGAGGATATGGAGACAATGAGCATGAGGCTTGGCCTCACTGAGGACGTTGCGGCAGCAGAGGGTGACACAAGGGGACGACGAAGGAGGGGGACCCACAGCTGTCCTGGGTTACCTGTATTCTGTTACCATCTTCATGAGCTGTTGAAACCAGGGGGAGCAACGTTCCCTGCCTCCTCCCTCCCGTCTTCTGTTAATGGGCCAGCTGTTGACACCAGGTGGGGCAGAGTTCTTTATCTCTCCCATGACCCATCCTCCCTCCAGGGGCATATCTTCTGTTAATGGGCCATCTAGTCTCACCGCATGACTGATAAAATTACATCATCCCGTCATGAGATGCCCAGAGGGAGGAACCAAGCATTCCATCCTGGATATAATCTAAGATTTCGAACACCAGAGGCAGCCTTTCCCACTGGATTCCCAGAGGACAGGAGCTACACAACCACCACTGGACTTTCTGAGGAAGACCAGACCTTTTCTACAGGATCACTGCTTCAACAGAACCACTTCAAAGAGAACTGCAGCTCTCACCTGACCGGACTGCTACCCCCACCCTGCCCGGCAGGGTGCCAGGTTACCCTGACTCTGTCAGGTTAAACCTGTGTTTCTGTATTATTGTTTTGTTATGTATATACACTAGTAAAAGAACTGTTATTCCTAGTCCCCATATCTTTGCCTGAAAGCCCCTTAATTTCAAAATTATAATAATTCGGAAGGAAGGGGGTTGCATCTTCCATTCCAAGGTGAGGCTCCTGCCTTCCTTAAGCAGACCTCTGTCTTTTCAAACCAAGAGAGCAGCACAGTCCCAGAGGGACTGTGTAGCTGCACAAAGCCATCAGGAAGGGTCGGGAAGGTTGCCTTTCCCACAGCAGAACAAGAAAACAGGGCTGTCTGTCCAGCTGTGGGTCAGACCCCAGGCCTGGGGGTCTCCTGGCTTTCCCTCCCAGCGTGGTGTCCCCCAGAACATCTGGCCAGCTGCAGGTGGGCACAGCCTGCTCCAGCACCCAGCATCACAAGATCCCAGCAGCTACACGGGGCTCCTTCTCCGCAGCAGCCGATGCCATCTGCGGAGTGACTCAGCAGGGTACTGATTTAACTCTCGGCACACAAATGACCTCTCTCTGGGCCACGCTTTTTAGCGCAGGGCTTCGGTCTCCTGCGTTAATATTTCAACAGGTTTACAGTGGAGTCGCTGCGCCTCAGCAGGGAGGTGAGGGCAGGGATGCGGGGAAGCACAGGCTGGGAGGTTTGGGGTTTCTGCAAGCGGGCCATGAAATGAAGGTTTTTCAATATAAAGAGGTTCCTACTGCTCTTAACTCCCATGAGCACTGCACCAAAAGCAACACACACTGGGCTGCAGTCTCCAGCCTGCAGCTTAAAGGAGGATGAGAGATCAATCACAGCATCACTTAGGTTGGAAAAGCCCTCCAAGGTCATCGAGTCCAACCATTCCCCCCCACACTGCCAAGCCCACCACTAACCCACATCCCCAAGTGCCACATCCACACGGCTTTTAAATCCCACCAGGGATGGAGACTCCACCATTGCCCTGGACAGCTGTGCCAGGGCCAGATAACTTCTTTCCATGAAGAAATTTTTCCTAAAATCCAATCGAAACCTAAACCAAGATGAGCTGGACTGCGGTGGGGGCACAGCGAGGGCTTGGGCAAGGCACACACCTCACCCAAAAGTCCTCTGCTCTCATTCAGCAGCACAAGAACTCCTGGCAGAGTGGTTTCTCCACGGCTGCAGAGCACATTTTCTCTCTAAAGTCCTTTTTTTTCCCATTTTTCCCTGTACAAAGCAAGTGCGGCACACAAACCACAAGCCAAGAGCTAAGCTGTTCTCAGCCATCACAGCCTTGGAGGAATCCAGGCTGATTTGCCCCAGCTGGGAGGAGGCACCTCCAAACTGGAGATATTTCATCACCACGTGGCTACTGTGACAGCTTGAAACAGAATCCTGCAGCACGAGGGATCATCTGTGTCCCAAATCCAAACATCCTGCGTCGTCCCCTGCATCAGAAACCAACTGCTTTTGGCAAGTTCATGCTTGAAATAAAAAGTTTGGGGTTTCCAGTTTGTTCTTGAGCAGCCTTCATCTCCTCTGCATGGTGGAAGGAAATCCAAGCCGCTCCTTTTTCCCTGCAAAATGGGAATCTGCCACCAAATCCAATATAATAAACCTTATTTTTCAACACATCCCCCTGCAGACCTGGCCATCAAGTGAATGAGGTTTCATGGAAAAATCAGGCAGGAATTCCATGGCTGCAGAGGCTCCAGTCATCTTTGAAGGATGAGCTCATCCCAACCCTTTTCTTACATTGAACTGAAAATGTTTTCTTGCACCCAGGACAAAGCTACAGCATCCCACCCCTCTCCCACTCTCCTAAACAAACCTCAAAGTCCATCAGAGAGCTTTGATCACAAATAAGAAACCAAACTGACCCCAAACCCCAGAGGGAGAGCCACAGACAGCACCTGTTGCTCCTTGGAGTGAGCCAGACAGGTTTGAGCCCCAGCATTTTCACCCCTTTTTCAAGGCTGGCGATGATGAACCTCTCCCAGCCCACCACGGGCAGGTAAAACACACTTCCACCGCACAGCAGTCCTGGAGCCACAGCGCCAGCAAGGCTGCATTTGCTCAGGGATCTCTGGGAAATGAGTCAATCAGCAGAGGAGAAACTCTGTGTTGAAAAAAGGGAATGGGAATTTAAAGGGATTCTTTTCAAGTTAACCAGCAGAGCCGTCTGAGATGCAGAAGCCACTGAATTTGCCCTCAGGCTGTGGGGAATGAGTCATTTTCTTTTCTCTCTCAGTATAAATGTCATTCCTCTGTGACTTCACCTTTTTCCCTGCATTGCTGGGAGACGGTGTCGGGCACTGCTCAAAGGTTTTTAATTCAGGGAGAGGGCTGCTGGTCGCCCAGCCGGGTGGATTATTATGGGATTTTTCTCCTGTGCCTGGGGCTGGAAGCAGAGGGGCACCGAGGAGGGTCTTCTGTGCTGCTTTGGCTGGCTCAGGGATGGGAGGAATGTGGGGGGACCCTTGGAGTCGGGTCTGCAGAGCAGATGGCTCCAGCTCTCCGCTAAAGTGCTGCCCTTAGCTAAGCTCAACTTAATCCCTGCCCACAACTCCACGTTTTCGAAAAATGAATAACAGAAGGACACTTCTTCCACCCGAAGATCTCAAAGGGAGCCTGAAGCCTTGGAAATAAATCAGCCAGGAAAGGGAGCTGAGCCACAGCAGCAGCACAGGAGACCCCAACCCTGGCACATCCAGGTCCCACCACAACCACCCAGGATTCACCAACCCCCAAGATGGTTTAGAGCTCTGCATGTCCCATTTAGCCCAAGGAGTAACCCAGTAACCTAGGAGGCTCTTTCCAACCCAGCTCAAGGGACTGAGTGGAGCCTGCCTCCAGCAGGAAGATGAAGATCACAAAGATGCTCCCAAGGGCTGGAACCCCTCTGCTCTGGAGCCAGGCTGAGACTGGATGTGTGCACGTGGAGAAGAGAAGGCTTCATGGAGAGCTCAGAGCTCCTTTCTGGAGCCTAAAGGGGTTCCAGAAGAGCTGGAGAGGGACTGGGGATGAGGGCCTGAAGTGACAGGACACAGGGAATGGCTTCCCACTGCCAGAGGGCAGGGATAGGTGGGATATTGGGAAGAAATCCTTCCCTGTGAAGGATCTGAGGCCCTGGCACAGGTTGCCCAGAGAAGCTGTGGATTCCTTGCCACTTGAAGCATCCCAGGCCAGGCTGGACAGGGCTTGGAGCAACCTGGGGTAGTGGAAGGTGTCCCTGCCTATGGAATGAGATGGTATTTTGGGTTCCTTCCAACCCAAGTGTCTCACTTGTGGAAGGAACGCACAGCACAAACCATTACAGGACGGCACCTCCGCGCTCAGCTCTGCTGCTGGAGCTGGGCCACTGCTGTGGACTGGGACAAAAGGTGGGGACCGACAAATTAACAGGAACCCAAAAAGGTAGAGAAAATTGGTCCATGAGATTTCCTGCCAGCCTGTGTCACCAGTGCGTACATCCCAGCAGGAAAGCAGAAGAGAAGGTTTTGGAGCAATGAATGAAATAAAAATCCCCCTCTCTATTTGAAGCCTGCCCTGCTTGATCTGCACTGACAGCAGCCCTTGCATTCAGGCTGCCACCTGAAGCTTTGTGCTGCTGTCTTCTCACGGTGGCACCACAGGAACAAGACACAGCAGCATAGAGATGCACCCTGCCCTCCCTGCCTCCCCTCATGCCCAGGAGCACAAGGCCTCACCCTTCTTCCCTGGAAGCCTTTTTTAGGGAAACTGTTAAACCAGGCTTCTTGCTGGCTCCTGCCCTTCCACCATCCGAAATAATTTCTAATGAGGGTACTTTTAAAGTACCAGGGAGGATGGAGTTGATCAGCCTCCAAGGAGCTCTGAGGTCGTCACAGAGGTGCAGAGCCCAACTCTGGGTACTTTACAGGATCATCCCTTCCCTCCATGGCTGAGGGGAAATCTTTCCCTGTGCTTTGGCTTCCAGCAGGCTGAGCAACACAAGAAGCTGCTCTGCAAAATGTGTGTGTAATCCTGGAGAGTTTTTTTTTTCCAGCTGACTTTTAATGAGATGTGGTCTCCCTCCCCACCAAGCTCCCCTTTCGATTAACCTTGTTCCCTGCCTGGCGGCTTGAATCCCCACCAAAATGCATCTCAGAAGCTGCAAAGGGAAGGAAAAAAAACACACTTTCCCCTCTGGAGCAGCAGCACAGCAGAGAGGCAGCTGCACCCTACACTGCAGAGACATGCTGGGCACCTAATTGCACCCACACATTCCCACTAATTCATCCCCTAACTCATCCCGTGTGCGGCCGTGCGGGGAGCCGGCCCAGCCCAGGCTTTGAAGCGGAGCAGATGTGCCCCAGCATCGGGAAGTTATCAGCTCCACGAGGCCTCCAGGCAGCCAGGGGACACAGCTGCCTTTGGCTGAAGATGAAGGCGCCTTTCTGCTTCGCAACAAGGGCAGCTGGACTCAGCTCCTGTTCCCCAAAAACCCCCTGGGCCATCGGTGCTCTCTGTACTCAGCAGGGTCTGAGCTGCACTGCAGCCACAGGCCTCAGATTGGCCCCTCAGCAGCCAGGGCTTCAGAATTGTTGGTTTCTCTGTCTCCACACACAGCTGCACTCCCAGATTCCCACCTGGGAGACTCAGTCCCTTCTCAGAAGGCCCCTCGGGGTGTTCACAAGCCTGTGGCCTGCTCCAGGCTCTGTCTGTGTGTGCAGCGTTACCGACAGAGAGCAGAACACAGAGTGACATTTTCTGGACACTTCCAGGGATGGTGACTTCCAAGGCCCGACCACCTTTTCAGCAAAGACATTTTTCCTGTTATCCAATCTAAACCTGCCTTGGAGCTGATGAAAGAAAGACTTTCACTGCCTGGCTCTGAGCTACAGCAAGCTCTTCTCCTGCCTGTCAGGGAGGGTCCTTCTGTGACACGCAGATGCTGGGATGCTCCCAAAGCTGGCACAAATGGTAAATGCAGGACTGGCATGCTCAGGGGAGGAATAAATTACGGCTGTAATGGTGCAGAAATGTTTTTGGCATCCATGAATCCCGGAATGGTTTGGGTGGGAAGGGATCTTAAAGCTTATCTCATCCCATGGGCAGGGACACCTTCCACTATCTCAGGTTGCTCCAAGCCCCATCCAACCTGGCCTGGAACATTTCCAGCGGTGGGGCAAGACTACTCCTGTGCCATGGGAATACTCTGGGAATAAAAGGGCTGGGAGGGAAGCAGAAAAAAGACACAAAGCTCCCCAGAAAGGTATGACTTAACTTCAGCCTGGCTCTCTTTGAGGCACAAAACTCACAGCTGTCCCTCACACATAAACATGGTGGGCACCTCTAAAAGCATTATTTGTCCTGTGTTTTGCAAGAGACGCTTTAGTTACAGCAGAAACTTCACCAGAGTTTTCAGCAGGCTGGAGAAAGCACCTTGGTAACCTCCAGGGTAATTACAGTGTTCAGTTTACCCCGAAGCTCCTGAAGGCCGAGGAAATTGCTGTGGGCAATAAATAGAAATGGGTGGTCTGAGAGCCTGGTCTCCAAGCACAAAGTCCATAATTTCAGACTGGCAAGGAGATGTTAATCTGTCTTTCTCTCTCTTTTTTTTTTTTAAAGCACCGTTTGAAGTGGTTTTACTTAAAAAGCCCGCGTCAAACCTAGCCCACTCTTTACTCCAGTACAAGATATTTTTTTTTGCTTGATGTGTCCCTGAGCTGCTGTTCCAGCCCAGGAGGATGGTGGCTCACTGGCTGCCTCAAGATAAAAAAAAAAGAAATGTCTAAGTCTGAGCTCTCCTTGGACCACCTAAATTTCACACTACCATAATAAGTTCATTAAATTCACGTTACCACAATAATACCATAAAATTCCCACCAACAATACAGGCGCAAGAGCATCCATGGACAGGACGTGGAGACAGCACAGGAGAGCAGCCCAGGAAACCTCACAGCTCCAAAGCCCAGTCACCTGTAAGTTCCCAGATGCTGTTGTACACGAACAACCTCAGTGCAGAGGTGGATCCCCATTTTACAAAGAATGGGAAGAGCCAAGGGGAGTTTCTCCAGCTTTGTCCCACTCCTCCAGCTTCCAGTAGCAAGTCCATCCATGACATGACACTGGTTCCTCAGGGAGAACTAGGAAGCATCAGAGCAGAGATTTTCCCAGCCACAAAATGCTCTTTCCCCCTCGCCTCGGTTTTTGTCTTGGGGTTCCCAAGCAGGAAGGTGTGGAAGCTGAGGAGCCCACGTGGGGTTTCTCCAAGAACAAGCCTAAGTTTCAGGCTCTTTCCCCAAGGCACACAAACCTGCAGCTGGTCAGAGAGCCCAGGCAGCCCTTCCAGTTGATACTGAAGCATTGAAACTTAGATATTGGAGAAAACGAAACTTAGATATTAGAGAAAATTATAATTGTAACAGAAATCAACCTTGTAAAAAGCAATTAAAATAGATGAGTAAGTAAATCCAGCTGGAGACAATTAGAAGTTAATAGTTATAAGTGAAACAAGAACTAGATAAGCAATCCCAGATACGAAAAACAAATTGCTTATCATTGCTTATTTACTCAAGCTGTGCTTAAGACTAGAAATAGATGAACCAAAAGGTAGATCTAAAGAAATGCTGACAGTTATTGATCATTCCCATCTGGTGGCCCACGTTATGGTCACCAACGAGGAGCTGGAGTTCTACCAGAGGTAATTTGCATTGTTAAAACTCAGAGAGGTGAAAAAGTCACAGAGAGGATGACAAGTTTTACTTCGGCCTCAAAGACCCCTCGTCAAATTATGGGACCACCGACCCAAATCAAAAGACACACTACACATGCTTAATGACTTTCAAACTAATTATAATACAAAGCGGGAACGGGGAGGTGTTTGTGCTATGAATATGTATTTGTATTTTGGATATTCGGTACTTTTATGGATAAATAGACTCTGTAACCCTCTGGAACTTCGCACTGTGCCTTTGGAGAACTATCTCCCACAGTGCCCTGGCACTAAACAATACAATAAACATACACTTTCTAACTTAAGCTGTTAGAGAGTTCTTTGTCCGTCAAAACGAATCTCAATATTAGATCGATATTTGCATTTTTATAAATCAATACCTTCAGGATGGAAATGCCTCTTCTGCTTTAGTCAAGCAGGAGCCACTTGTCTCCTCTTCACATGGCAGCTCCCTCATGGCGATGGGAAAGGCCTGGCACAGCGTGCCTGGGGTGGGGAAGGATTATCCATCCATCTGAAGGAAGCAGAGCAGCTCCACAGTTACTGAGCAGGCTGCATTGTATGGCACAGGAGAAATAAAAGAGATTAATTAAAGCACTGGCAGCACAAGGAAAGCACTGACGGGTGCCAGGCCAAAGCACAGGATCCCAGGGATCACGCTTCCCTTCTGAAGCACTCCTCACCTTTCAGCAGGGTGCTCTGCCACCTTTTAGCTTCTCCTGCTTGAAGATGGGGTGGCCACTCAGGCTGGTCGTGCCCTCCAGCCACCTACTGAACTTCCAACCTCTCTGGCCCAGTCTTGATCCCTCTGAACTCCACAGACATCTTCCCCTCTTTCTGTTAGATCAGGCTGACAACACTTTTCTTACTTTCCTCAGAGTGCATTCCCTCCCTTCCCTCTATTCCTGACTTTTCCTCCTCTGCTGATCCAATTCCAGCATCCCTCACTGATGCCAGAGCTCACAAATATGGGGTCTAACAGTGAAGCAGCTCTTTATGGCTCAATATTCGATGTAAAAGTTCGAATGAGCTGCTGTGACATCAGATCACCCACATTTCATCTTCCTTGAGAAGTTTACCCCAGCAAACATCTAGGAGTAAATTACCTAATCCTACTGATAGGAGATCAAAACCTACAAGAAAAAGCCTAAAATACCCTCTGGTCCAGGCCAGTTCCAGGTGTTTTGAAAGCAGGTCCATGCAGGAATTCCTGGTGACATGGTTTAATGCTGGGCTTGGCAGTGCTGGGTCAGTGGTTGGACTCTGTGATCTTAGAGGGCTTTTCCAGCCTTAATGGTTCTGTGATTTTATCTCCCCAAAGGCAGCTGCACCGTGACTCTGCCTGCCTTTCAAAATCAGCCCAGCTAAATTGATTTTAAGCCAGGCAAAAAGCCTCACAAAAGTAAACATGACTTTTAGTGAAAAATATGACCCTGTTACTCGGCATCTGAGGATTTTGCTGCCTCAGAAGCCACAAAACTTCCAAGTCCACTCAGGTTTTGCTCCCATTTCCTACAAATTCTTGCAGATGCTCGGGCAGGAGTTGGCTTACCAGGGTCACTCCTAATAAGAACGGGCTTGATTAGACCATGCACCACCCCAGCGAGGACAATCAGCCCTGATCATTAATCTCACACAGCATCACAGAGAAAAAGCCCTGCCGAGGGAGGCACGGCTCCGTCTCATTAGCAAGAGCCGCGTTTAGGCCCAGCAGTGCCACTGCTGAGAGCATTTAGGGCTTGTGAGCACTGCTGGGAGTGCTTCCCATCGCCCTCAGCTGACTCCCTGGACCTGCAGGAGGGGAGGCCTCCTCCAGAGATGCTCTCTGGCGCATTAAGCATTTCCCAGCCTCTGTTTATTTATTGCGCTCGAACGCGGTGCGCGAGGGACGGCCTGGCCCGTTCGCTCTCACTGTGCTTGCTCTTCCCTCCTCCCCCGACTGCAGCAAAACACACTTTTGGTAAAATTAAGACATGAGACAAACACAAGACAGCCTTTTTGTTTGAAGCTGCTGGAGCAGAAAGGCAGCGAGGGCACACACCACAGTGGCAGAGGGCCTGGCTGGTGAGAGCTGCTGGCACAGCAGGAAGGAAGGGGGATTTGTGCTTGGCCAAGGGATGCCCAGCCTGGTTTAGTCCTGCAGAAGTCAGGCAGCGGTGAGGGAGAAGAGGAGATGCTGTAGGGGTATCCCACTGCAGCAGGGTGCTCTCAGTTTGGGTCCCTCACAGCGCCTGTGCGAAGAGCTGAGGGCCGGCACCCAAGAGCAGCCCTCTGCCAGCAGACAGCAATTAAACAGATGTTCAGTGAAGATGGGCACATCTTCCTCTACCCTCAAAAACCTGGATTTTACACAGTGCTGCTTACAGGTGCAGCCTGCAGTGTCTCCTGATAAACCACACAGAAAAACCCACGCAAGAAGGTGCGACACTCCCTAGAATTGTGCCCAAATGAGCTCAGAGAAGCTGAACTTGGGCACAGAAAGTAAACCAGGGCTGAGGTTGGCCAGGGCAACCCAAAATGTTGGCTGTGATGCCTTGAGTGGCTACCTAGAAACAGCGACTAGACAGGAGTAAGGGAATAAAGGCAGGGATTTATTTGAAAGGCCTTCAAAGGCACACCCTGGGGAGCCAGAGGCTGCTTCCAAAATGGACCCCAAGATGGACCATGAGTCACGAGTTCTTCACACTGTTATAGGTTTGGTCCATTTGCATATCAGCATAAATTCACCAATTAAAACTTTAGCTAGTGATGTAATTTCTTCAATTTCCCCACCTCTCTAAAGGCCCCAGTTTACACCTTTTGGGCCTGTGACACTCTGAGTGTCCTTGAACAGCAGCTCAGAGAGGTCTTGTTGTGTCTGTCTGGCCTAGGAGAGCAGCTCACGAGCTACAAGAGACTTCAGAGTCACACACTGGGCAATACGGGATTTGAAAAATATAAAATTTAAAACCCAAGGCATCAGCTGGAGCTGCAGCTCTGTCATTTCCTCGGCCAAGGAGGTGGCAGTGAGGGGCGCTGGTGCTGGCACCAGCCGACACCGTGCCCAGCTCTCCCGTCCACCAGCAGGGTCAGGAATTGCACACACAGATGTTCACTTCTTCCTCTCAGTGTCCCACATCAGCTCCACCAGCCGCGTTCATCCACTGTTGCCCTCAAACCCCACACCTGCTCCTGCACCAGGCAGTCTTAGAACCCACTCATCTCCATCATTCCTCTCAGCTTAAAACCCAGAAATAAACCCCCGATACCTTGAGGCTGCCCTGCCTGTGCTCACAGTTCACATTTGCTATATCTGGCTATAAAAATTACTCTCTTTTTCCCCACTGGAATAACAATTCAGCTGTCAGATATGATGACCAAAGACAAGTACTGTTTTTTGTAAACACAAAAGCTTTTAAAGCCTGGCTCTGGTTTTGGCTCCTGAGTCAGTGTTAACTCCTGAGACGACGGGGGAATTGCAAATATTTTATGAACTCTGGTGAACTCACACTGCACATTCCTTATTCATTCCTCTCTACAGAGTACTGCTCAAAACTTTTGGAAAGGTGCATTTAACTTACCTGAAACTTGCAGCTCTTACAAAGAACCAAGAACGGGGCAGATTTCAAGAGTTCTGTCTGGAGGATTTTGACTCTAATGAACAGTCAAAAGAGCTGCTGGCCAACCTGGACCTTAGGCAAGGAGAGTGGCAGTGCCAGAGGGCAGGGTTAGATGGGATATCAGGGAGAAATTCCTCCCTGTGAGGGTGGGGAGGCCCTGGCACAGGGTGCCCGGAGAAGCTGTGGCTGCCCCTGGATCCCTGGAAGTGCCCAAGGCCAGGTTGGACGCGGCTTGGAGCAGCCTGGGACAGCGGAAAGTGTCCCTGCCCATGGCAGGGGGGGAACTGGATGGGCTTTGAGGTCCCTTCCAACCCAAAATAATCTAGGATTCAATGCACTGAGACCCATGGACAGGCAGAAATCCAATTCAACCCATGGTGCTCCTTCTCTGCTGACAAGGCCACATCAGTGTACGGGCCAATTGTCATCAGGGCACTTTGAGAGCCTCGGTGCTGAAATATGATCCAGTCCCTGAGGAAAGCAGCGCTCTGCAGGGTGAGAGGGGGGTGACACTGGCCCCTGGCCGATGGCAAAGGGAGCACAGAGCCAGTGTCACTCAGTCCTGCAGTGATCACAGCACAGCCACCGAGCTGGCACGGAATACTCTCACACAAAAGGCAGCTCCTTCATGCCAATTCAATTTAGGATTAGATTTTCCACCCCCCACTCTCTACTTTTCCTTTCTCCACAATCTCTTGAGGCTTCAAAGGCACCTTTTGCATCACACCAGGATGTTTTCTCATTACAGGGAGCAAAGCTTATCAAACAAGTGCTGCTTAATTCCACCCTTCAGCCCATGAGCAGTGACCCAGATTCCCGATCTCCATTAGGAGAAGTTGGCCCCTGAGAATTTCAGGCTGGATAACCAGACAGGGAGACTGCCAAAACAAGGACATGACGCAGGGAGAGGCAGAACGAGCCAAAGGAGTCCAGGAGCTTGGCCTTCACAGTGGTCACAGCCAGGTCAGGCGCACGGAGATGGGCTCATTCCTCTTTCCAAGCCCAAGGAAGGGATATCCCACCCTCACAGGCTGCTGCAAGCTCACACCTAGTTGGAGAGCTGTAGTAAGGGTGTAGTGACCAGCAGAATATTGAAAGTGACCCAGGAACAGCACCAGCTGTCTCCGGTTGTTTCCAGACTGCCAGGCTCAACAGGGGAAGGCGGAACGTGAAATAAAACATGGAGAAGTTACAAAGAAACCCAGCAGCTGAGTAGGTACAGAGGCAGCCAAGTGCTGCAGCCACACTGGGCTGTGCAGCTTCATCATAAATCACAATTCCTCTTCCAAATGTGTTTTGCACGCTCGAGCCAGGCCCTGAACAGTTCCTCTCTGCTGTGTCACACTAACAGAGCCAGGCTAAAAGCTCATCCCATCCCACCCCTGCCACGGGCAGGGACACCTTCCACGGTCCCAGGCTGCTCCAAGCCCCGTCCAGCCTGGCCTTGGGCACTTCCAGCTGTTTTTCCTCTCCAAGCACCAGGCATGACTGATTTTGCAGCCAGCTGTGAGATGCATCTCACACAGAATTAAAAGCAAACTCCTTTGGCCCAGAGTGGACCAGAGCTGTCCACATGTCCACAGGGAATAACTCCTGCTAAACACGGAGTGTCTGAGGCTCCCAGCTGTGACTCCGCATCCAGAGAGCTGCGTCTGCCACCAGAGCAGCCACTGCCCCAGCACCCAGGCTGGAGGCATCACAACAGGGTTCATACTAATAGTTCATGGCAGCCCAGACGGGCCAAATCCAGGCAGATTTGGCAGCACAGCTGGAGCCAGGGTGTAAAGAAATCCAATCCTGAGCAATCACGGAGGATCAGAGCTCGGCCCTGCAGTAAAACAGACGTACAAAGCTTGGTGCAAGGACAGGCCAGGCACATCAAAGCTTTAAACAGCTTTTTTGTTGTCATTTTGGGGGCTTTTTTATAAACCCAGTCAGCTGCTTAGTGCCTCAATATCCCTCCTGAGGCACGGGCAGGGAAATCCCCCTCTCCAGGGCCAGCAGGTACAGTCCGCGCCATCCCACGGCCCTGTCACTCCTCGCACTCGTAGGCACAATCGGGTGGGGGGAAATCAGGTTCCTTTTTAAGGTCAGGCCAGAATTTGGGGCGGGAAGTTGGAACATCATGGAAAACAGAGAGGCAGCTCTCCGCTTGGCATCAGCAGCTCCAGCTGGATGCATGCAGGTGCATTTCTACCAAAAAGAGCCTTGGAGCCCTGCTTCAAGGAGAGCTTCCAACCCACCCTGGCCAGTTCAAAACCCCCCAGAGGCACAAATGCCAGCTTTGGACACCTGATGGCTAATTTTATAGGAAAACTTGATTTCCCTGTGGAAGAGGCTACACGGGATCAGGAATTGCAGGTCCCTTCACAGCTATCTGAGCCCCAGAGTATTTCATCTGCTTCCCTAATGGCTTGTCAACACCAACATTTTCTTTGAAGGCTGCTTGCTGAAAGAAGATAATTGCTTTAGAGCAGCCAGAATTATTCATTCTGGATCCTCCAGCACATAAGCACCCTTTAAAATTCAGAAAATAAACCACCACCCTGCTCGTGGCTGGCTGGCAGAACACACACGGCAGCGAGCGATCATCTCGAGTGCTGCAATCCCTGGGGATCTAAATCATGGATGGGTGGAAATCTCTTACCCTGGGGGAACACGGAGCTGCTTCTGGAGGAGGAAAAGGCCGGTTCTGGAGGGCCTGGCTGTGGAGCCACGCCTTGGTTGATGCCAGTCCCCCTGCTCTTCTCTAGACTGCAGGGACACCCTGCCAGCGATCCTCCTCCCTGCACCACCGTGGGTTCCCAAAAAGTCCCGTAGGCAAGATTCCCTCTGGTGCCTGGGAAGGAGCCTCAGTCTCCCTACTCTCCCCAGGAGGAGATGCCACTCTCCAGGCCAAGGCCAACCTCTCGATTTCCTCCTCGAGGCCACCCACACTCTTCTCAACAAGGCCCTTGAGAAGCAGCAAACTGGACACAACTCAGAGCAGCAGCAAAACGGGGCAACTCCCAGTGGTGCAAGACAAGTTTCTAGAGGAACCCATAGAAATTCCAGCACGGTTTGGGCTGGGAAGGGACCTTAAAGCCCAGTTTAGCTCCCACCCCCTGCCATGGGTGGGGACACCTTCCCAGGTTGCTCCAAGCCCCGTCCAATTCAGCCTTGAATATTTCCAGGGATGGGGCAGCCGCAGCTTCTCTGGGAAACCTGTGCCAGGGCCTCACCATGCCTGCCAGAAACAAAACCAGCCAAGCCAGACCCATACCAGGATTTGGCCTTCCAGATAAGCGCCCCAGAGATCAGGGGGGACATCCTTGGAGCAAGGAAGTTGCATCCTTGACGGAAGGGGATCAGATCAAGGAATGCCTAAACCAGATGCACACAGCTGTCCGTTGCCACCGATAAGACAAAATATCCAGAACAGAGGTGACATTTCCTGCCTGGAGATTGAAGTCAGCCAGGACATCGGAATTCTCCTCAGTGGCTGATTTCCCACATTTTCAATGGTTGTGCTAAATCATTAATAGAGGTTAGTGCTGAACTCATCCCAGGAACGCTGAGCTGAGTCAGTGCTGTTCTCCCACTCCAGTTTATCCTTGCAAATCAGCTCAGAATGAACGGCTCCCCTTATTCTGCACCCAAAAATAAAACACGTGTCAAGGCTCGTTCCGGGAGTTTGCCGAGCAGGTGCCAATTTGTGGGATCAAGCACATTCCAATTGCTCTGATGCATCCAGCCTTTCGCAGGCAAAACACTCCGCCAGAACCAAAGCTCTCCAAGCAACAGGGGAGATTTCTCACTGGGAATCTACTCCAGCCTCTGGAATTCTCCTAGTGAGCCGTGCAGCTCCCTCCCATCCCACTGGTGTCCAGGAAAGAATGATTCCCTCTTCAGGGGGCTCTCCAAAGGGTTTGGCATTACCCATCCACACTTCATGGGTGATGAAGAGACCCCTTTCTATGGCAAATCCACCCCAGAGGGTGAAAAAACAGGATGTGTCCCATCAGCCATTATTGGTGGTCAAGTTAACCACATGTGTGGGGACAGGAAAGCTGATCTGGAGAAATCAGCCTTAGGTAGGAAAGGAGATACAAGCTGAGGCCCCACCAAGCCAAAAACTGCTGATGCACAGGCTCTGCCCCCCATTTACACCTCTCTCCCCACCCAAAAGTGACAACACAAGACCCTAAAGGAAAAAATTATAGCAACTTCCCCAGTGATGACTTTGCAGTCCCCTCCAAGGGCTGTGGATTTCTCTGGAAACAAGTGCAACTTCTCGGTTCTGCAGCTGGAAAAGTTGTCCCACCATAGATTGAAGATTAGGAAGAAATTCTTCCCTGTGAGGGTGGGCAGGCCCTGGCACAGGGTGCCCAGAGCAGCTGTGGCTGCCCCTGCATCCCTGGCAGTGCCCAAGGCCAGGCTGGACGGGGCTTGGAGCAGCCTGGGACAGTGGAAGGTGTCCCTGCCCATGGCAGGGGATGGGATGGGATGGGATGGGATGGGATGGGCTTTAAGGTCCCTTCCCAACCCAAACTACTCTGTGATTCCATGATTTGTCCCATAAATAAATGTGGTTGCGTGGATCATTTTACAACAACATCATTTTCCTGGAGCCTTTGGGAAAAAAAAATAAAAGGTCTTAATAGTCCCCAGAAGGATATCTGCTGTGAAGTTATCGCCTGCGAGGATGATATTATGGAATAAGTGATCATCAGCCAAAATTACTGCATGGAAATCATCGATTACAGAAATACCCTGACATTCTCAGCAGTCGCTGCACAGACATCACACCAGAGCTGCTCCACAGGCTCCTCTCTGAAGGAAAGCTCCGCTGTTGTCATGGTTGCTTCGTTATTACAAGTTTGGGGGGCAAAAGTCACAAGATCTGACTTCTAAACACTTGTAAAAGCAGGAGAGAGCCCAGCACTGAGGCAGATTCGGGTTGCTGATAAGCAAACAATCCTGCAAATTGCTTGCACTGCCAGGCTGACTCACGCTGCTGTAAGCACAGCTTATTTTTCACTCCTCTAAAACAAAAAAAATGAATACCCAAACCAAAAAAAAACACAACAAGACAAACGCAAACAAGCAAGCTCCAAGTGATTTTCCCACCAGGCAAAATGTCTTGGGACACAGAAGGAGCTGCCAGGATGGAGCTGGTGGCTCTGTGAGAGATTCCTGCACCTGGAAGGGTGCATGGAGGACCATCCCTCGAAGCGACGGAGCTCAGCTCCAGCCCCATCGCTACGCTCCAGGCAAACAGGCGGTGCTGGAGGGATGGGACAAAGGCTTTTTCCTGCCTCTCCGCATCCCAGTCAGTGCATGTTCAGCACCATCTGCTGGCATTCTCTCCAGGAGCCAGCTCCTAGCAGACTGGGCAGCGTCACCCCGGGGCAGGGAGCTGGGCTGGGGACAGCACACTGTGACACCCAGCCCTGGCGCAGCACAGTAAGCCCTGCTCCAGGATTTCCCAGGAAAAATGCCAGTTCCAAAGCAGCTGATCTGCTTTCCAGCAGCTGAGGCTCACCTCACCTGCGGCGGGTCCAGGTCCAGCTGTCCAGCCAGGTCTTTGCAGGAGCCCGTGGGCTGGGACAGCCTCGTGGTGCAGAGCATCCAACGGCAGATGGGAGCAGGGCCACAGGGGAATCCCAGCAGATTTAAAAGGTCCCAGACAGGATTCCCAAATCCCCGTGACTTTGGCTCAACTTGTTCACCAGGCTCTGCGAGACACTGATTTCATGCCTTTGAAAAGCAGCCCACCATTAATCGGAAGGAGGAAGAGCAGCAGGATGTAATTGCTGCTTTGGAAGGCACGAGTCTCATCCCTCCAGAGAATCACAGAATGGTTTGGGTTGGAAGAGACCTTAAATCCCATCTCATCCCACCCCCTGCCACGGGCAGGGACACCTTCCACTGTCCCAGGTTGCCCCAAGCCCAACCTGGCCTTGAAGGCTTTCAGTAACAGGACATCAACCAATCCTCTGGTGGCTGCTGGATGGTTGCAGGAGCAAAGGATGAAAAGAAAAAGCCCCTCTGCTCAGCCAGAAGCAGCCTGAGAGCGGAGTGGAATTATCACTGATCTGCTGTTCTGTACAGAGTGGGAGTTAAACCATGACCTGGCACTTCCCTGTGCAGCCAAAGCTGCTCTCCACCCAAAATAACTGCATTTATTTGTATTTTCTTTGGGAGCGACACTCACAATGAAGTGCAGAGTCTAGATAAAGAACCTTCAGCACCATTGCACATGGGGGTCCTAAACCAGCCAGAAATCCTGGCATTCCCATTCTCTGCACTTAACCAAAACAGCCAGGAGAACACCAAAAGACACACACATTCCCTGCGGGAACAGGCGTTTCAGGAACAAAACACCTTTGAAATGTTCCACTGAAAGGAAGAGGAGGGAAAAGGGCAGGCAGGCTGCCTTTCCTGGCTATCCCAAATATTTCAATTGTGATCGCCCAGAGATAATTCAGCACTCCAAATTAGGATATTCCAGGGCTGCGACTTGCACAAGGGCTTGGGTTTTGAGGGACTTTTTGGATGGGACTGGTTGATGGCTGCCCTTTGTGGTGGTCATTCCCCACATCCTCTTCCCTTCATACACCCACCCAGGGTTTCTGTTGGAAGAGGAGGAGAGAAACTCACAGCTTGCAGGATTCCCTCCATGGGGATTATTTTGGAACAAGCCACGCATCACTGATGAGCTTTTAGGTCCCTCCTAACCCAAAATACTCTGCACATTGAAAAGACAAATGTGCTATCACGAGGAAGAAGCACAACAAATCCCAGATCCCGTATTTTTTCCTACTATTATTCTAACTCTCCAGGCATCTACTATGCTATCCATGGCCAACATGGGTTTGTATTCCAGTTCTTGTCAGCTCTTGGTGTTGACTCGAGGCAAACCCACGTGTGAATGGATGTAAACTGAAATTCACCGCTCTCCCTGGCAATGATTTCCACGAGACACCTCTGAACTCCCATAAAAATGATAAACGAGTTTAAAATTGCAGCCATTCAAATGGAAAAAAAAACCCTGCTGAAGGCCTGGTACATATCACAGGAATAAAGACAGCAGAATTACAGCTGCAGAGCAGAAAACCCTGCGAAAGAGAGCTCTGGAAGCATTAAAGCAACTGCAGAAACAAAAACAAAATAAACATTGTGATGCGAACGGCTACGCCAGTCACACCTGAGCCACGTTTAGTGGGTGCCTGTCCTTCTGCTGAGCCAAAGCCACGTGGGAAAACCACATCCAGCTGTCAGGGTGTGACAAAGCTGGGAAGGGACCCTGGGAGGAGCTCTCTGATTCAACAGCGGCCCTGAGCAAACAGCCCCGGCCTCGCCTGCTCAGGGATACACCTGGTTCTGCAAATGGGAAGAGGACAGGAGGGAAAACTTTGCTTCCAGCTCGTTGTTTCCAGGCTGTTTCAGCCGTCAAAACACTGCACGAGATCCCTGTCACCTGGGAGAAGGGCTGGAGAGTTCAGATCCAAGGGCCAGGCGCCGTAACCACGCCAAGCTGGAGCCCAGGATATTGGGATATCCCATCTCCCGTGCCTCCACAGTTAACAGGGATGGACATTCCTGCATCCACTGAGGCTCCAGAGTCCTTCTTCGGTAGGATGCTTGATTTCCTGCCCCTCAGATCACTGTTCCAACATCTCCCAGGGTCTCAGCAGAAACAATTTTCAGCAAGGAAAAAAAAAAAACAAAAAAAACCCAAACCAAAACAAAAAAAACTGAGATAAAAAGACATTAAAAGATGTTTCAGCAACACAGGGTTTTCCACAAATCCTCCAGGCTATTTTTAGTCTCTCTTTTATGGTGAGAGCACAACATCCAGCTTCATTGCCCCGTGTCCTCCAGCTCCCTCTGGGAGCAGACCTGCAACGGGGCAAGGTAAGGGCATGCAAAAGTTCTGTGAACTGAGAGCTAAAAATGAGATTTGGGCTCTGATAGATGGGCTTTCATGGCTGATTGCAGCTCCACGGGGGTGAGGTGCTCCTGACCCCTCCTCTGCATGGACTTGTGGGAAAAGTGGAGTCAGTAGGAAGTCAGGGAAGGATTTATTCAAGCTAAGACAAGGAGAACATTTATAGTGAGCTGGCTTATTCCAACTCTTTTGGCTATGAAGTGCTCGGGACTGGTGTTCAGGAGTCAGGATAGACACAGGATGAGGCCCACAGCCTCTGTGTGCAGACACACTGTGGGAATTCTCAGGGGCGTCCAGTGCAGGGCCTGGAGCTGGATTTCAATCCCTCTAATTCAGGATATTCCATGTGGTGCTGCTCCTGGAGCAGCTCCCTGCCTTGGACAGGAGCTTCTCCATCCTCCCCTGCAGCAAAACACCAAGGTGGGCGTGAACAAGGTGATATTCAAGAGGTACCCAACTCACAGGCAGATGCTCTTCCCATCTCGCAGCACTCCTGGAGAGCACCTGGAGCCCCACACGGATCTGCCCTGCTTCTCCTGCCTCCTGGTGAATGGCACATCCTGAGGGATCAGCGCCGAGCACGTCTCTTCCCAAAGCTGGAGGTGTGAATCCTCTCCATTGTCATGGTCTGAGGGAAGTAAATGTGCCCGTCCGGAATTTATGTCCCCAGATCCCCGTGCCAGAAAGGCTCCGACTGCCAGAGCACGAGCTGGGAAAAACCAGACTTTAAAGATGCAGAAGGGGCTGTGTCGGACCAGCTGGTTCTTCTCTGCAGTGGCAGCAAGGTTGGGGAAGGATCAGGGATATCTCCAAGGAAGCTGCAGTGCAGCAGGGCGCGGACTCCAGCCTCCTGATGGACACGAGGCCATAAAAGACAGAATTGCAGACACTGACTTCTTCCCACTGGTGGGAAGGGCAACCAAAGGTGGAATATCTGGAGAGGGACATTTGAAATTCATAATTCTAGCTCAGAAGAAACCAGTTCAGGAGGCGTCTAGACTTATTCACTGTGTGTGCCTGACATTTACACCCAGATGTTGAAACCCCAGGGCAGCTGACAAGCCTTGTATTAACTTAAGACTAATCTGCACCATCTGTCGAAGTCTGAGGGGAAAAGAGCAACTTTTCCACTTTGGGGCTGGATTGCCTTACTGCTGCTCTGGCTGGATTAATTTGCAGAAGAGAAAATCTTGGGTTTTGTCAAGTCTTCCATCAAAAAGTATTCCTGATACCTACACTGGAAGAACCACCCCATGCTCTGAGGGCTCCATTTCTTGCACGTGGCTATTTTAGAAGGAATGAACAGAGCAGAGATCCCCTGGACACAGCAGCATTTGCAGATTCCCAATCTCTTGGAGTTCTTGGGAGGGACAGGAGCAGCTGCACCAGGCTTTTCTGTGGTGTAGAAGAACAGCTCGGCCCACTGAGCTGGAGGACCACAATTCCAAACTCAAGGGTGCAAGCTCTTCACCTGCATCTTCAGGATGCCTAGGAGGACTTTTTTTAGGGCTGGCTGGAAGTTGTTCAGCCCACAGGAACAACATAACCATCCCAGGCCCACCTCAGTTGGTTTTCTGCCCAAAGACACTGAACTCTAGAAAATCTTCCAGCTCCAGGTGATGCAAGGCCAGAGAGGAAAACAAGCAGAAGAAAAGGTCAGGTATCAGCAAAAAATGGTCCTTTTCTCCTGACAAGCACTCCTGGCACGGGAGAAATGGCAAAACTGATTTATCCCTTATGGATCCTGAGATATTCTTCCCTTCCCAAGGGCTCTGGACCCAGGATCTCCTTCTCTGTCAGCATTTTTCACCTCCTCCAGGCAGTACCCAGCCAAATCCATTAAAAGGAGCTATTTTGGGCTCTTTCACCTTGGATTCAAATGCTTCCACTTCCCTTCTCTCACAAACCTGTCCTTCCCTGAGCAGGGAACACTTCAGGTTGTCATCCTGAAATGGAAACCACCAGACCAAGGCATCTGCATCCCCCTGCCCATCACTGATCCGTTCTCACAGTGGGGGACCAGAAACGTCCTTCAGGCATCACTCAGGCAGGTTTCTCATCTCTGCACTCAGACCTGCCCAGCATTCAAAGCAAGGCAGCCTCCAACTGAGCTCTGCATTCCCTGGCTGGAGCCAGAGCTCCTATTTCCATGCCTGGCCTAGTTTCTGGTCATAATTCGGTGGTGCATTGAGAGCAAGGCTGCTCTGACTACCTGTGTGCATTTGGAGAGAGAGAGAAAGAGAGAGAGAGAGAGAGAGAGAGGATTTCTCCAGGGGGAGCTTTTAAAAGCAGAAGTTCACCTGGGTCAGGAGCCAGCTCAGGTATTAAATAAAAAAAAAAATCTCCACCGTTAAGTTACAAAGAGCAAAATGAGAAAAAAAAAAAAATCAGAGAAAGTTGTAAAGAGCAGCAAGCAACAGCGAGAATTCTAATATTGGTCAAGTGGAAGGTGCCCCTGGATTTAAGGGAAAGTGTCCCTGCTCACAGATGGGGGTCGGATATATGACCCTTAAATGTCCCTTGCATCCCAAACCAGTCCATGGTTCTGTGATAATCACCACGGGGTACCACATCCCACACGGAGCATCCTGGAATGCGATCTGGACAGAGGAAGGAGAAAAAAAGGAAAAAAGAAGGAAAAGAAAAAAAAAAAAAAGGAGAACGTTTTCAGGCAACCTGCTGCAGAAAGGGGCTGTGGGGGACAGGCTGGGTTTGTGGGCTCCTCTGGGAGGGAAAAGGGAAGATTTTCAACAGGAGGAGCAAAACTGAAAGGAGAAAGAGGGGAGGGGAAGGAGGAGGAAGGGAAGAGACAGCAAATGACTACTCATTTAGCACAGAGAAACCAAGACATCAAGAACAACATTAATCAAGTCACCGAGGGATGAGACAAAATTCTGTAATTGCCTCTACCCTGATGCGAGAAACCTGGGTAATAAACAAGAGGAATGGGAATTGCTCGTCTACAGAGCATAAATCTGACCTATCGCTGAAACCTTCTGGGAGGCACTGGCATGACTGGAATACGTAAGGAAGAGTCAGGGCTCGTAACCTGTGTGGGAAGGGGGTGCCCTGCCACGGCTTTATCCTGGGTGGCTGGAAGGAGAACGTCTCCAGCCAGTCCTTCTGCTCCTGAGCTTTGGGACGGTCTTTAAGCTCCTTCCCCACTAAACCCTCACCAGGGGAGCAGCGCCAGACATCCCTCCTGACATTTCCAAAGCTGCCCCAGTGAAGTCTTATCTGCATTTTTTTATATTTTTTTGGTCAGAATTTACCAAAAATGGCTCTAAAGCTGCTTCTTCCCTCCTCCCCGTGCACGGACCTTTGTCTGGGCAGGGAAATCGGGAGCGACAGCTGAACTGGAAAGCAGCCTTTGCTTCAGAGCAAGCAATCCCACTAATCTTTTAATGCACAGACAAAGCAAATGCCAAACTAATGAAATACCGGCTTATGCCTTCAAAGGGGAAAATTTCAGGCCCAGCAGAGCCAAGGGAACAAAGTTATGAGAAGTTAACAAAAGTCAGAGCGAGGATATTTTCCCTCAAAAAAAAAAAAAAAATTAATAATAATAAGCTCTAGACAACCACAAATGCCAGGATTCAAGGGAGGCTCTTTTGGAAGGCCTGGGGGATGAAAGCCCAGAGCGAGCGATGTGAGGCGCGGAATCTCCGCGGAGGGGAGAAGGAAAAGTAAGGAGGGATTTGATGCAAGCCACTTCTATCATTCCTGCCTTATATTCAGTGGGAAGGGAGGGAGGGAACTCCAATAATTCAGCATCCAGACAACCTCAGAAGAGCTTTAAGGAATCTCTGCAATAGCGATGCTATTTCTGGTATGCCAAGAGTAATCCGGAGATTAATTATTTCTCCTGGGTTTAGGCAGGCGCAGGCACTGCCTTCTACCTTCCCTCCTTGGGGCTGACACCCCTGGGAATGACCTCTGTGCTCTTTTGCACCTGCAAAGAAACAGCCATGGATTTTCCACTTGATTTGGGGCCATTCCTTTCAAATAGCATGCAGGATCTTCTTGGGAATCAAAAAATCAGGTACATCACACAAACCCTCCCAGTTCTTGAAACCCCGGCAGCCATTCCAATGAATTCCACAGGGAAACACCCCAGTATTGACAGGGCTGTGTCTCAAGCCTCTCTCAAAGTCCTATTTCCCAACATTTCATTGCTATCTCCATCAGAAACTCCCAAAGGTCTCCACCACAAAGGTGACTTTCCTGGCCACAGCAGCTCCAATTTATTTGAATTTATTTTTCCCTCCCCCTTGTCTATTTTATGAGGGGAAAAAAAAACAACAACAACAGCTGGAAGGGTCTCCCAACAATATCTTATCTCAGTCTTCATTGTGGCTTAGGAATCATTAAGATAAAAATTATAAAAACCACGGTTTTTGTAAGTTGGATTGAGAGATCTCACGTTGTTCTGAGCACCAGAGGTCTGGGAAGCAACAGAGTCAGGTGTCAGCTATTCCAGGTGATATTATGCTATACTAACGTTAACATAAGCCATAAACCAAACTTCAGTTGGTTAATTAGCAGGTCTCAAAGTCTAATAATCAGCAGGGAATCAGCATTTGAAGGGGATGTGTCCAGGGAATCACAGAATCATGGAATGGTTTGGGTTGGAAGGAACCTTAAAGCTCATCTCATTCCATGACACCTTCCACTATCCCAGGTTGCTCCAAGCCGGCCTTGAGCACTTCCAGGGATGGGGACACCTGGGGGTTATTTATCCCAGTCTTGTACCCCAGTATTTTGGGATTAACCTGTTGTATGGCAACTGCAACTAAGCTACAATTCAATTTGCAGATAACGGAAACTATTGGAGAAGGCTAAAAGGAGAAAATTTTAAGGAGGTCAGGCTGCTAGACAGAGGCACATCCAAACAGAGCCAAATCAGGTCACATCCAGGAACTAGGAAAGCAGGTCATTCCCACAAAATGAGACTGTCCAAGCCACTCTAACGAAGGAACAAGATATAAATTGTCAGCTAAAAGCATATTCTATCTAAGAAAATTTTTCAATCATTTCATGCATAACCTCAGGACAATGTGGGGTCACGCCTCTTTTTCTTTTTTTTTTTTTTTTCAGTCCTGACTCATTACTGTCCCAAAAGTGGGGGGAAATCCACCAAAAAGCCAATTTGCTGAAGGAAGGACTTGTGCATCCACCACACGAATGCGAGGCTTCCCAGCCTTTCACTAAACCCAGGGTGACAGATCAGGGAAACCCATCACGGTCACGGGGGGGTTCAGCCTTTGAGCTCGTCACGTGCAGCATCAACTTTTCAACTACCAACTCCATCGTGAAGCTTCCCCTCTGAAGTCTGAGAGCAATCCCAGCAAGATAACGCTGTGCCACGCTTAAATAATCCCAGTGATCAGAAATCCTTTGATGCTTAACGCTCAAGCAGGAATATTTTTAGAAAAACGCTGGCTTTAGCTAAAAAAAGAGCCCACTCCACACACTATCAGTCAACTGATCAGCAGATAGTATCTAATCTCTAAATAATGCTGATCTGGAGAGAGGCTCCAGCTTTATGAAGAGCTGATTTAAAGGTGCAGGAGCGAACGCAAGTAGCAGGAGCTGAAGGAAAGATGACTACAGCAGCTCAAGGAAGCAGCATCTTGAAAAGAAAGCAAAAAGTCCTGGATGTCAGAGAATAAAAAAAAAATAAATAAAAGAAATATTAAGCCTGATAAATGCACCAGGCTTGTATAGTGCAGTAGAGAAGGTTCAAGTGGTGTCTGTGGCTCCCTCGGGGTTTATAGTCCCTGTCCTGCAGGTGAGTTTTGAAGGCCAGGTAGCCACAGGCTCCCAAAAAATAGCCACTGGAAAGAGCATCCCCACAAAAACTGAGCCCAGGTGTTGGTAAGGATCCCATGGCTGGAAAGGAGTAATTGAATCCTAGAATGGTTTGGGGTGGAAGGGACCTTTAAAGGTCACCAAGTCTGACCCCGCTGCAACAAGCAGGGACTCCTTCAATGTGAGGCTCTGGAGAAGCACCAGGAACAGCAAAGGAACACTTAAAAACATTCACCCCGTGCACAGCACAACTGAGATGAAGCCTGCAGCAGCTGGAATGAAGTGTCCGGCCGATCACCACGTGTCTTGGTTTAGAAGACAGGTGATTACCAGGGGAAACCAGAGCCTCCCTTGGAATGGAGAATGCAACCCCCCCACCTCCAAATTGCTATAATTTTGAAATTATGGCGCTTTCAGGCAAAGATGTAGGGATAGGAATACCAGTTCTTTACTAAGA